>ML418107.1:0-91281 GCA_005239525.1 Nicotiana knightiana | reverse complement strand
ATATATATATACCGAGCCTTATAGGGCCGGACAACTATTGTACTTATTATATTGAGAGAATTGGGTCAGTATCAGCAGGTGAGTATATTTGCAGATTATCTTTGACTTCCAGTTACTTTCAGTTATTATATTATCAGTTCAGTTTTAGCTTTCAATATATTGCCTTACATTATTTGTACTGATGTCCTTTTGTTGGGGACACTGCATTTATGCCTGCAGGTATAGATAATCAGATTGACGAGCCCTCATAGTAGACGAGGTTTGCATTCAGCGAAGGATCGGTAAGACTCCACCTCATTTGGAGTGCAGCCGAGTTTATGAATCATTGTGTTAGAGTTTTTCTATAGACGTATGGGTAAGTCGGTGCCCTGTCCTATTTGATGTTAAATAATCTTAGAGGCTTTGTATACAGAGGTTCAGTCTGTACAGTATGTTAGAGGCCTTGACGGCCCATATGTTTTCATGTTTTAAGAACGATAGTTTATTGATACAGTGTTTCCCACTTATAGTTATACATTACGAATCGTGGCTATGTTAGCACATGATAGTTACACAAGGAATGAGTTCAGCCAACTCGACCTATGTATGTTCTAGTTTTGGTTCGAATGATCACGAGTTACAGAGTGGTTCGCTCTGGCCAGCATGGCTCCGGGTACCAGCCACGCCTCCCCAAGTTCGGGGGCATGACATCTACAACCAATCTTGCTTAATTAATTAGCTTCACAAATAAATCCCAACTTGAATCAATGCTCCATAATAGGAAAATCCATGAAAATACCATCAACATGTATAATCATCAAGCTAGGCCTAAGTAGTGCTTAATGAAAGATCATATCAATCACAATATACGACCCACGGGCATACTTTACACCAACATATAATACTCCAGTTACTGCTAAACAATTATCGGGCATGGTGATACAAATTTTAGCTTAGGCAATTTATGAAGAAAAATATAGCATTATGATAGAAGAGGTAAAATATTCAGTCAAGTCAATTAAGATCAAGTAAACAACAAAGGAAATCTAAAAAGCAAGTAATTCTAATTTAAGTAGGAAGTGATGAAACTAGCAATTAGGAACGCAGTCATAGCAAATACAACTTCATACACAGGGGATACAAGGACCTAAGAATCCTAAAAGGCCAACCTTCTACAAATAAGTCCGAGTACGCAATCGTAACCTCGTGTACACGGGCTACAATTAACATAGAAGACTCAAATCCTAAGGGGTAGTTCCCCCACACAAGGTTACGCACTTGTCACCTCGCGTACACGAGCTACAATCACTTCAATCTTTACAAAAATATAAAAATCGACCCAAAAGTTGACCCCCTATCCCGCACCTCGGAACCCGTGAAATTTTACCAAATCCGAATACCCATTCCAATATGAGTTCAATCATATAATAATTACCAAATTCTGATACCATTTCGTCCTTCAAATCATGAATTTTCATTTTGAGATTTTTTTTCAAAAACCAACATTTCTTCAACCCAAAACACAACATAAATGATAGAAACAAGGATAAGATCATGGAACATATATAATTCTAGGTGAAGAACACTTACCCGCTCGATTAGCTTGAAAATGCCCAAAAATCGCTCCTAAATCCGAAGTCCAAAGCTAAAAATGTGAAGAAAATTGGTAACCCTCATTTATAAGAATCTTCCCAGGACATCCTAACCTGCGACCACTTAGCCGCATCTGCGCAATCGCAGGTGCGCGATACAAACTGCACATGTGCTCCTTCTCGCTCCTGCGCCGCAGAAATCGCTTCTGCAGGGACCGCAGTGCGCCCCAATGTTCCGCACCGGTGGAGGCTGCCCAGTCCTCTTATTCTCGCACCTACATGATATTTTCCGCACATGCGAAGCTCGCACCTGCGATTCCCTATCCGCAGGTGCGGCCACACCAGAACAGCAGCACCAGCCGCATTTCGAAACTTTAAACTTCCCGTTAACCCTCCTAAACAATCCGGAGCCCCTCGGGACCTCAACCAATTACACCAATAGGTCACATACCAATACATGAACTTAGTCGAACTTTCAGAACACCCAAAATAACATCAAAACACCGAATCAATCTCGGTTTCAAGCTTAAGAATTTCTAAACTTCTAAAATTTTCCAACGATGCTGAAGTCAACCAAACCACGTCTGAATGACCTGAAATTTTGCACAGACGTCACAAATGATTTTAGGAACCTATCTCAACTTCTGGAAATCCATTCCGACCCCGATATCCCAAAAAGTCAACTGTGGTCAAACTTCTCCATTTTCCAACTTTCGCTGAGTTACCTAAAATTACTCTACGAGCCTCAAAAATCAATTCCGGACGCGCGCCTAAGTCTTAAATCACCATACAAAGCTGTTGACATTACCCAAAACTCATTCCGAGACCGTTTACAAAAAATTCAAACCTCCGGTCAAATCTCACCGCTTAAGCTTCCAAAATTAAAAATCTCTCTTCTAATTCGACTCCGGACCATCAGGTAACTAAATTCAACCATGCACGCAGGTCAATATACTCAATGTGAAAATGTTCAAGACCTTACGTCACCGAACGGAGCTTAAATTCTCAAAATGGCCAGTCGGGTCGTTACACCGTTTCATTTTTAATCCTCTCTTGGCACCCAGACCTTCCTTAATGCTCTTATGAAATAAGTGACTTAAGGCATAAGTTTGAGAGGGGAATTGAGGAATTTAAAAGAGGTATAAAGGCGCCAAAAAGAGAAAAGAAATGATCTCTATGAAAGACAAGGAAAGAAAAGAAAAGAACAAAAAGAGAATAAAAAAAGGAAGGTTGATGAAATCAAAAGGAGGCAATTATTTCTAGTATGAGCATCAAGAGAGAAAAAGAATGAAATGAACAAAAAAGAGTGATGTCAAGTCTCTCTAGCCCCCAAGAAAAGGAAATGCCTTTAAGAGTTGGTAAATGTGAGCCAAGAAATGAAAATGTGGAGTGCTTAAGGAAGGGCGTAACAAATTATTCCATATGGTATCCTACCCCAATCCAAGAACCTTCATTACAACCACCCAAAAGAAGTCCTACTTCATTTTGAACCGAGTGAGCTTACATTAGTGGTGATCTACATGAGTGGCACTTGAAGACTTACTTATGACATTCCTTTGTGAGAGAAGAGTGAACCTTTAATTAATCTAAATATTAAGTCCTAACTCTTGAAGTGAGCTTTGCAAATGGAAGGTAGAGGAGAAAGAGTTTGAAGTTCACCAAGATCTACATGACAGAACAAGAGTCCTTAATGAGTGAAGTCAATTCTTCAAGCTCAAGTTTCACGTTAGAGTTATATGTGCATAATATATGGCTTGTCAACTTGATGAAAATGCATGAGTATTGTGGATTATTGTAGGTCCCAACTGAGTATGAATGGATTACAATTGAATCCTTGAAATGACCTTTCACTGTGAGGAGGTGGAAACTAATCTATTTTCTTGAGGAAAAGAAAAGGCTTAAGTTTTGGTGGAGTTTCTAAGTGTGGATTTTAACCACTTATTAGTACCTTCTTGCTTTATGTTTAGTCTGAAAATGTTGTGTAATAGTTTCTAAAACTAATGAAATTGTACAAATTGTAGGAATTTTGAAGAATTGGACCTTACGAAGAATTCTAACTCAAAAATGAGTGTTCCTACTCATAAAGGAAAGAAGGAGTACAACATGCCAAAGTGCGGTCTGCATAAAGAATTCTGTGGCTGCAAACGAAAGTGCGGTCCGCAAAAATACATATGCGGCCGCAGAACTGACACTTGAAGCTCAGAGGATTTTTGGAGAAGTGCAGTCCTCACACTAAATGTGCGGCCGCAAAACATGGTTGCATTGACAAGAATTCAAAATGTTCATGATGCGCAAACGACCAAGTGTGAATCCTTGTCAAAAGTGCAGCCGCAGAAGGAAAAGTGCGGCCACAGAAGCTGAAGTGCAGCCACAGATGGATTTGTGCAGTTGCAAAATCTCCCCAACTGAAGAAGATATGAAAAGTGCGGACCACATATAGAATTGTGCGGACCGCACAAAACCTCCCAAACGATATTTTATCAGCGAATTTTAGGCCACTATAAATAGACGAGAAACACCTTTTTAGTGCAACTTTGTAATATTTTGAGTTGTAGCCGTTATATGTTTTGGGTAATTAGTGACTATTTTGGGTGTAGAGTGATTAGTTTTATCAATTTAATCTTGTTTTATGGCCTTAATTAGTTCTTCTTCTTTGTTTTCTTCACTTTCTACTATGAGTAGCTAGATTTTCTCTAGGGTTGACCCTAGTATGTAAACCTTATGGTTGATTAATTTAATTCTTATTTATGATTGGGTGTTTATTATTTGTCCTTGTTCATAAATTATTTCTAGAATTAATGGTTGCAAACATTGATTCATGCCTATTTGACTTGGTTCTTACTTGAGAAAAAGAGACTTAGTCCTGAAAAAATTCGCTAGTTAAGGTTTTGGATAGTCTAATTAAGGGGTTTGAACTAGAGATAGATAAAATTCGACTTGAGGTCATATAAACTATTTAAATTGATAACCAATTGGGCTTGAAAAATCTAATTTGGGAAAAATCACTCTATAACCGAGAGGTATTGAGTGGGTAATTTAGATTTGAGAGATATAATACACCTCAGTCACTAAAACAAGTGTTAACGTGATTTAACCGTTAGTCTAACACCTAGGCAAATGTTATATCCCTAGGCTTTTTCCTATTTCATAAAAACATAAAAAAACAATTACTCGCTTTCTAGTTTCTTCTCATTAGTTTACAATTGTTAGTGTTAATTTTAGACTTAGAAAACAACAAACTCTATGTTGGAAGCACAATTGAGCTATTTCATGTACTCTCATCAAGTGTATACCCCTAATACACATATTAACTCCATGTGAAAATCGACCCCGACTCTTGTTGGGTACTATTCTTTCAATGAATGTTTTCACTCAATATTGAGTGCAGATTGGACATGGATCAGTCCTTTAGTGGAAAACATAATTGTGCGGTCCGCACTTTTCAAGTACGGCTGCACTCCTGAGAATATAATACAACCACCTCTCTGATGTTTTGCTTTTGCGACCACATAATTTTCTGAAAGTCTGCACTATTACTTTGCACTGTTGGGAGAAAAGTTGAAAGGACCTTCCATTTAGCACTTAAGATTGGCTCCTACAAGTGTGGTACATAGAGGAAATTTGCGTCCATACTAGAGCTTCTGCAGTCTGCATTATTTTTCTGTGGCCGCACAAAGAAAAAGTGTGGTCCACATTTCTGCCTTGATGACACAACCTTGTCTTCCATTTCACATCTAACACTTATCCCTGCCACACACTTCAAATCAAGTTAAAAACAACAAATAATATCTAACTAAAAGAGAAAAAGGAAAAGAGATTGGTTGCCTCCCAAGAAGCTCCTTATTTAACACTGTGGCACGACGTAATATTATAGCTTCCTCAAGTGAAGTAAATTACCGCCGCCACGTGGCTCTCTCCAAGTTTTCCTAAGTAGTGCTTCACCCGGTGACCATTAACTCGAAATATTTCATTGTTCTTGTTCTTCAAGTCCAATGCACCTAAAGGTGTCACACCTACAAGTTCAAAATGACCACTCAACTTTGACTTAAGCTTCCCTGGAAACATCCTCAATCTTGAGTTGAACAACAACACTAAAGCACCGATCTTGAGCTGCTTGTTCCAAATACTTGCATGAAGATATTTCATCTTTTCTTTCTACAAGTACGAACTCTCATAAGCATGGTACCGTAACTCATCTAATTTATTCAAGTGTGTAACCCGCAAGTTAGCGGCTACATCCCAATCAAGATTTGATTTCTTCAATGCCGACATTGCCTTGTGCTCTAGTTCCACAGGAAGATGACAAGTTTTCCCAAACACTAACCGATATGGGGACACTTCGATAGGTGTTTTGTAATCCGTACGATATTCCCATAGTGCGTCATCAAGCTTCTTGGGACAACACGCCCGATTTGAATTCACCATCTTGTAAAAATACTCTTTATCTCCCGGTTTGAGACTTCCACTTGACCACTAGCTTGTGGGTGATAGGGTGTCGTGACCCTGTGAGTAACACCATACTTGCTAAGTAAAGTGTCGAAAGCCTTGTTGCAAAAATGTGACCCCCATCACATATGATTGCACGTGGAGTACCAAATCTTGTAATAATATTCTTCTTCGTGAAATCCACTACACTTCTAGACTCATTGTTGGGTAAGGCAACGACGACAACCTATTTAGACGCATAATACATCTTGACCAAAATGTAGATGTTTCCACAAGAACTCACAAAAGGTCCCATAAAATCAACAACCCAAAACATAAAAAAAATCAATCTCCAAGATGGTCGTAAGAGACATCTCATATTTTTTTGAAATTTCATCGGCCTGTTGACATTCATCACATCTTTTCACCAATTAATTTGCATATTTATAGAGAGTAGACCAATAGAAAACACAACTTAGGACCTTAGCCACCGTTCTTGCTCCACCATGATGACCACCATATGGTGAAGAATGACAAGCTCTAAGAATATCACCTTTCTCTACAAACCTTTGAATCACTCCATCCGTGCAAATCTGAAAAAGGTATGGCTTATTCCAATAGTAGTCTTTACAATCTCTCTTGAGCTTCTTTCTTGGTTTGAAGAGAACTTATCTGGAATGATACCACTAACAAAAAAATTTTCAAAATTCGCTAACCATGGTACCTTTTTCATTGAAATTGCCAAAAGTTGCTCATCGAGGAAAGAGTCATTTTTTCAAGGTCATCATGCATCCTCCCCTCCTCCTCCAAACGAGAAAAGTGGTCTACCACTTGATTTTCACTTCCCTTATTATTTTTGATGTCAATGTCAAACGCTTGCAACAAAAGCACTCATCTCATCAACCGAGATTTAGTTCCCTTCTTCCTCATATGATAGCGAAGTGCTGCATGATTCATGTGGACAATAAATTTGGCACCCAACAAGTATGGGCGAAACTTCTGAATAGAAAACACAATAGCAAGGAGCTATTTCTCCATAAAGGTATAATTGACTTTGGTATTGTTCATACTCTTACTAGCATAGTAAACCCGATGAAAACCATTGTTGATATGTTGCCCCAAAAACAGCCACAACCGCTACATCACTTGCATCACATATGAGCTCGAATAGAAAATTCCAATTTGGAGAGGTGATGAGAGTAGTTATCAACTTGAGCTTCAATTTTTCAAAATCCTCATACAATCATCATCTAAATGAATCCGGGCATCCTTCTCAAGGATATTGCACAACGGATTCACTACGTTAGAGAAATCTTTGATAAATCGCCGATAGAAACCTGCATGGCCCAAGAAAATCCTCACACCCTTCACCGAGGTGAGGGTGGAAGCTTAGAAATAACTTCAATATTCACCTTTTCCACTTCAATACCATTATTTTGAAATCTTATGGCCAAGGAAAATGCCTTCCTCGGTCATAAAATGACATTTCTCCCAATTTAGTACCAAATTAGTTTCCTCACATTTGGCAAAAACTTTGCCCTAATTTGCAAGACAATCATCAAAAGAATATCCAACCATCAAAAAGTAATCCATGAAGACCTCAAGGTAGTCTTCCACTATGTTTGTGAAAATAGCCATCATACACCTTTGGAAAGTCCTTGGTGCATTGCACAAATCAAAAGGAATCCGGTTGAAAGAAAAAGCACCGTATGGACATGTAAAAGTAGTTTTCTCTTGATCTTCTGGAGCAATAAGAATTTGGTTGTATCCCGAGTACCCATCAAGAAAACAATATAAAGAACGACCAATCTATCGAGCATTTGATCCATAAATAGAGGGGGAAAGTGATCCTTCCTTGTGACTTTGTTGAGCTTACGATAATCCAAACGAACTCTCCAACCGCCGACCATTCTTGCAGCAATCAACTCATTCTTATCATTGGTAACAACCAACATGTCCCCCTTCTTTGGGACACATTGAATCAGAGAGGTCCATGAACTATCGAAAATAGGGTAGACAACCCAGGCATCCAACCCCTTGATAATCTCCTTCTTCACCACATCTTGCATAACTTCATTTAGTCTTCTTTGATGTTCAATGGATGGTTTGGCACCATCCTCTAACTTGATCTCATGCATGTAAAATGCGGGGCTTATACCTCGGATGTCCGCCAAAGTCCACCCAATAGATTTCTTCCTTTTTTTCAAAACCGCCAATGTGGATCAACCTGCACGTTAGTCAAATAGGAGGAAAGAATAACCGGTAAAGTAGAACGAGGGCCAAGAAATTCATACCGAAGGTGTGGTGGCAATGGTTTCAACTCCAAAGTAGGTGGCTCTTCAATAGAGGGATTTGTGAGAGGAGACTTCCTATTCTCAAGGTCCAAAGATAACTTTCGGGTGCATAGTTGTAAGACCCCATCCCTTGCGAAGAGTTCACACATTCCATGAAACCATCTATCTCATCATCATACAAGTTGAGCTAAATGGATTCCAACATATCACCAATATTAATTGTAGCACTTGTGTCATCAATAATGATATCGGTCACCAAGTCCACAAAAGAACACACGTCATTCCATTTGGTTGACACATAGACTTGCACATATGGAATATCACTTGTTCATCACCAACCCGGAAAGTAATTTCTCCGGCTTCCACATTACAAAGGGCCTTACCTGTAGCAAGGAAAGGCCTCCCAAGAATGATATACACTTCATAATCAACCTCATAATCAAGAATAACAAAGTCCATCAGAAGAATAAACTTATCAACTCGGACCAACACATCCTCAATCACTCCCAATGGACTCTTCATGGTACGATCAGCCATTAGCAACCTCATAGATGTGGGTCTTGATTTTCCAATCCCCAAAGTTTAGAACACCGAATAGGGCATCAAATTGATACTTTCCCCAAGATCACAAAGAGCTTTGGAAAAATCAGAACTTTCAATAGTATAAGGAATCGTGAAAGCATCGGAATCCTCCAACTTAGGATCCATGGAATGAACAATTGCACTCACTTGATGAGTGACCTTGATAGTTTTAAAGTTCATTGATCTCGTCTTGTTCACAAGATCTTTAATAAACTTGGCATAACAGGGCATTTTTTCCAAATATTTTACCAATGGCATATTAATATAGAGACCTTTCATTATTTGAATAAACTTATTGAATTGATTTTCACCATTTTTCATAGAAATCCTTTAAGGGTAAGGAGGTGGAGGATTTGTCAAGGGTGCCTTAGCCTTTTGCACTACCGATTATAGTATGTCAATAATGTGTTCCCTAAATGGATTCACCTCTTCTTAAATTTCCTCCACACTATCATCAACATCAATTCGAGTCTCATAATGTGATTGAAAATCATTACATGGGATTTCCTCCTCTTAGATCACTTGGTCAGCATCCACAAGTTGCTTTTCATTTGAGGTGAGTGCATTCCCGCCTCTTTCACTTCTTGTGATAATCGCCATGGAATGCCCCGTGTTGTTACCACCCTTTGGGTTTACTACTATGTCACTTGGTAATTCACCCTTAGGAATAGTATTAAGAGCTTGAGAGATTTGACCCATTTGAACTTCAAGATTACTGATTGATGTGGTATGTGAGGCACGTTGGGCATCCAAATCCGTATTCTTCTCCATCATTTACTTGAACATGTTCTCAATGCGGTCCATTTCATTGTTTGAAGAACTTGAACGATGAGAAGGATAAGGAGGTGGGTTGCTTGGTTGTTGGAATATTGGGGGCCTTTGAAAACCCGATCCTTTACTTCCATGATTGTTATCGTTTCTCCAATCTCATTGGTTGTTGCCTCCAAATTCCCTTTGTTATTGATGGCGTTATGCCAATTCCCTTGATCGTTAGAACCCCAATTCCCTTGGTTATTTTGAGAACACCATTGATTTTGATTTGAGCCTTGAAATTGCTCTGTTGCCCTTGGTAATTGTTCACAAACTCTACAATTTATTCTTGCTCTTGATAAGAATCATCTTGGTTAAAGCTACCATCATATTGTTCATAATTCTTCGCCCAGGATTGAAATTAGGGACCTTTGGTCCTTTCTTGTTGACCAAGACATTCACCCCATCCATACCATGAACTTGCTTAGGAGCTTCTACTTGATAAAGCTGGGTTTTTGCAAGATGAGTCATGATTGTGGTCGATTTGGCAATAGCTTGCCTATGGTCTTGCAACTATTTATGAAGATGAATCATGTTGTGGTCACCTTGGGGAACATTATCTCTAGATTTCCATGCCAAAGAAGTTTTCGCCATCTCCTAAAGAATCTCACATGTTTTTGCATAAGGTGTTGTAAAAAAGTGCCTCTAGTCAATTGGTTGACCATATATTGGTTCGTAGTATTAATACCATGGTAGAGAGTTTGTTGGATCATGTTGTCGGTCATATCATTTTTCGGGAACTCCTTTAACATTGTTTGCTATCACTCCCAAATTTCATGCAAAGGTTCATTGGGCTCTTGCTTGAAAGCTAACATTTCATCTTGTAGAGTAGACATATGCCCGGGAGAGAAAAACTTTGAAATACACTTTGCCGCCAATTTATCCCAAGTATGAATAGAATGATTAGGCAAGTGTTACCCTTTAGCGAGAACGGAAAAAGCCTTAGCCTCAAATCATCTTCTGAAACATTTGTTTGTTTGCTCCCCAAACACGTGTCCACAAAATCCTTCAAATGCGTGTAAGCATTTTGATTCAGTGCCCCAGTGAAATAATCTCGTTGCTCGAGCAAAGTGAGAATTACATTAGTGATTTGAAAGTTTCCCGCCCTTATGCGAGGGGGAACTATGGCACTTGTATAACCTTCATTGGGAAAAATCCAATGTTATGCCATTTGTTGTTGTGGTGGAGGGGGAGGGGGAGGCACATTGTCTTGTTGACCACGGTCTCAGCGATTATGGTGTGGATCTTGAGGAATTTCATCAAGTTGCTCCTCTTCTCCATCCACCTCTCGCAATGGAAAGTTTCCGAGTTCGTTGTTCGACATTTGGAACCTATGATCACTTCAATAAGTTAAAATCACGAAAGTAAAAGAAGATATTTCAAGAAACAAACTCAAGTATATAGCTAACACCGTAAAGCTCCCCGGCAACAGCACCAAAAATTGATCACTTCCAATTCACACTCAAACAACAAGTTTGAAACGGCCGTGTCACAACTCCAATCTCCATCCGTAGTATGTCATGATGGCACCCAGTCTCTAAGGATTGGTAGGGCTAGCATACATGAAAAATTAACGGAAATAGTAATAAAACTTCCAATTAACCAATAGCTATCATAAAAAAGACTCCACAATATAACTGAATACAAACCTAAAATTTACTTATACTGAGTCACAAGCTCTACACCAGTATACTGAAACATCCATATACAACAGCATCTATAAAAAAGGAGAAAGAATAGAAAATAGATAGAGGGTGACTCTGAGGCATGCAAACGCCGGCAGGTATACCTTGAAGTCTCTGAACCAATCTCAACTAACGAATGTCGAGGCTGGTATGCAGTACTTGGATCTGCACAAAAAAATGTGCAAAACCGTAGTATGAGTACACCACAAAGGTACCCAGTAAGTATCAAGCCTAACCTCGGTAGAGTAGTGACGAGGTCAGGCCAAGACACCTACTGGAATAAATAAAGAAACTAAATAGGTATAGTACAACATAATAATGGAAACAAAAAAAAATGATATAATGAAGAAATATAACAAGAATAGCTACACTGAAATTAAAGGCAATTAAGACATCACGGAAGAAACACATAATAAGAATGCCAAGGAAACGATGCAAACAAAACACAAGTGATATAAATGAAAGGTATCAACAAGAATCACTGCCGAAGTACCGCATCGTAGTTTTGTTTCACAATCAAAATTCACTGTCTTTCTTTATACCACCGCGCGAGCCTTGCATTTAGTTTTGAAAATCATTTTACTGAAACACCTACCCACCTTTTATCCCACCTTATCCCATCGCGTGCATATCAACCACAAATCCTTATACCACCTCGTGTGTATCAATATCACAACATATAACAAATCACACCTCAAGTGACCAAAACCATAACTTGCCAAAGAAGTAAACAACAATAAAGTTTCCATGATAAATAGCCTATGGCTCAACCACAATATGTACAAGAGTCTCAATAATAGCAACCGAAAGTGAGTATCTCAACAAGAACGGTATTTCAACAATTTACAACTTTTCCTAAATGTGAATCACGACCTTTATAACTTCACACAAAAATTTTACAATAAGATATTCCAAGAAATAACAACTTCAAGTAAGGTAACTCAACAGTTAAATATTTAACAAAGAAATGAGAGAAACAATAACTTTAACTAAGCATGTCAAGGAAAATAAGAAGTAAGAGATGAGACATGTATTAACAATTTCAAGTGAAGCATGTGAAGGTAGACTATCGATGATGGATATCACATGTTACGATTGTTTACTGATGCGAGACTAAATTGCATAGTTTAACATGTGATATACCTTACATTTGAGGTGAATTAATGATAAAAATACACTTTTTATGTGCTTAATGGAGTTTATTTCATGTGTAGGTGAATTGGAGATGGAAACGGAGCTAAAGGGATGCAAATACGTCGAAAAATACGTGAAAGGAGACACCCGGGCGATAGAGCCCTACAGCCTGACCCTACCTGGCGTTAGCCTGGCCTTAGGGATGAAACGCCAGCCCTACCCTGGCGTTAGCTAGGCGTTAGGGCTGAAAGGCCAGCCCTAGCCTGGCGTTAGCCAGGCCTTTGGGTCCAAACGCCCAGGGTTCCCAATTTGGACAAATCCGAGTTTTGATGAGTTTATGTGTTTCCCGGTTGAAATAGAAGTCTTCTACACAGTTAGGGTTCGCCCTAAAAATATAAATAGACTCCTAAAACACAACTACAAGGAGATTGGAAGAAGAGATTCGAAGAGGAGAGAAGGGATTCGAACGGCAAAACATCGATTTGTACAGATTTTCTTCATTACTTTGTAGTTTAATTATGCAAGTTATTTTAGATTTGATTCTTTTGAACATGTTTAGCTAATTTCTTGTGGAACCCGTTGGGGGATAAACTTATTGTGATATTAACATAGTTTTGATGATCCTTTACAAAATGATTGGGGTCCCCTTGATATAGGAGGGGAAAACCCTAATAGGGTAAATTTATAATTATAACAAATAATACTATTGGTACATCTATATAACGGTTTAGTACGGAGTTGTACTATTTCTTACAAATCCTATTAATCCCAACCACGTGTCCTTGGAAATTTCTCGCCTTTTCTTGACTGTCGTCAATTTGACACTGCCTCGAGGTAAGTTGTGATGGGTCCTTGATGTGCCTTCTCGAAGTGTACATTATGGGATCAGATTCAAACTTTACTTCAAACTCTTCGAGCTCGGGATCGGTGTAACAGAGACCTCGAAATCGGGCTTCTTCGATTTCGGCCGTATACAGATAGTCCCCGCGTTTCTTAGAATGAAATGATAAAAAACGATTTGAATTCTTGACCTTTCGATGCTCTTTATGATGACATCACTCCTATGAAATAAGCTCTAAAATGACTGAAGCGCCCCACCGGTTCTTTTCCCCAAAAGCCATTATTGGTTGTCAAGGACGGTCGGCCATCAATATCAATGAACAATCGTCGCTTTTCTCTTCTATATAATCACTTCCCTATCTCATTAAGGCATTTACCATTCTACAACAACTACTTCCTTCTACAACTTTCCTTTCACCACCAGTCTTCCATTGTGTTAGTTCAAAGTTGTGTTGGTGTTTTTGTCTCATCCTTCCTTTTCTAAAGAAATTATGGCTAAAACATCGAAATCCGTTCCTCAGAAAGAAGGAATATCTACTTCTACTTCCCGTCCGGCCGATGGCAAACTGCCGACGCTCAATGAGATCATTTCGAACAGCTTTTCTTTGAAGAATGAATTTACAATAGAGAAACCTCCCGATGTCCCTGGCCGTCGAGAACACGCCTCGAGGTATATAAGATCAGTCGAGGAGAGACACCTCAAAGCTATAAGGAGGGAGTGCAGATGGGGGGAAGAGGTCGTTCTGAAAATACCATCTCGTGAAGAGGATATTACGACCCACGTAGAAGGGTTTCTGACTGTGTATACATATCCTTTTACATTAGGTCCCCTCGATCCGCTCGTGCTCGAGTTCTACCAAAGGTACTAAGTTACCTAGCCAAATCCATCCGTCCTTCTGGAGGATCGTGTTAATGATGGGGTTTTTTGCTGAGAAGGCCGGAATCGATTTCACCCTCAGCCACCTCATTCAATTGTACCGACCTAAACACTTCCGATGTCTAATCAAGCTCCAATGACAGTCCACCAAATCCTTCTTTGCTAGTAACGATGGGGACATGGATCGAGGCTGGATGAGTCAATTTATCCGAGTGAGGACCATCAACGTCATCCCCACGGAGTTCCTACCATTCCCCGATAAATGAAACTTCACATGTGAGTAGAATGTTGTGCTTTATTTCCCTCTCGTCAATTTTGCTAAACATCGTATAACTGTTCCTTTTCTCTTCTCTCATTGATCCTGTGGATGCCTAATGCTATCCTCGATCTCGCAGAATGGGTCCGCAAATTGGCAGCTACTTCGACATATGACAGACGCAAGTGGCGGGATTTGTCGAAGGGCAAGTGGGAGGCGAAGCACCATGGTACGTGTTACACTACTTCTTCCTTAGTGAAAATACTTTTCTTCATATGATCTAACTTCTTGGTCGCAGGTATTGGTGATTTTCCGAAATAAGGCCGCCCCCGCCCGGGGAGGAAGAAAAACCCTTGGCTTCGAAGCCGAAGAAAGACAATAAGAGGAAAAGATCCTCGAAGATCGAGGATGCTAAAAGAAAAACGGATCCTGCTCGGAGGCGCAAGAAAAATGTGGTCATCAACGAGGACTCTGATGTTATACGCCAGTCTGTGGGTAGTGATGATGACGAGATAGAGGGCTCGACGTTGGTGACCCGAACCAGAAAGCCTTTCGAGGCCGTAAAGCCTCCCGGAATCAAGGCCCCTAGCCTCGAGGGAGGAATTCCAAAAGAAAGAAGGGACGAAGTCCCTTCATCGCCTGACTTGGAGACTGCCTCTCAGACTTCGGGAAATACCCTGAAGGGAGTGGGCTTTGACGCACCTCGGCCCAATCAGAGTGCCTCAGGTGATTTCCCCGAGGCCATGACAGCAGGTCACTCAGCATCATTTCTATTTTTCTCCGAAAATACTATAAGGGACGCTCGGGATCTGAAGACACCCGAATTAGGCGGAGTCCTAAGTGAAAATTACCACTTTCAAGGTTTCTTTACTGGGGTCAATGAGGCCGAGAAAGCAGATGCAAACTTGATATTTTAGGAGGCTCAGCGGCTTTGCTCAATTGTAAGTTTCTAATAGCTCCACAACCTTTCTAACTTCATACGTTCCTCTTTTATCTAATCGAACTTTCATTTCTGTAGGCCTTCGACAAGTTTATGATTGAGTTGTGACGCTGTGAGGCCAAGTTGCATAGGTCCTTGTATGAGGAGAAGCCCCTCAGGCTTTTATGTGACAAGAAAGAAAAGGAGTTTAGGCATCTTCGATCTGAGTTGGACAGAGCTCGTGGGTATGAGGACAAGCTAGAGAAGCAGGAAACTTCTGTTCTAAAAAACACGGGCTCCCTCTCCCGTCTTCGGAGGCTAACACTTCAATGAATCAGTTGCAATAGAAGGTAGAAATGCTGGAACGTATTCGGGGCGAGGTCGCCCAAGTCAACTCCAAATGCAATGAATGGAAGGCAAAGATGGATGTCCTTGATGCGGCCATAAAGGATGCATTGGAAAAAGTGTATGTCCTCAAAATTCAAATTTTAAATCACTCGAGAGAGCAATTGAGTTCAAGCAGGCAGGATAACTAAACTCGAGGCTGGTCTTACGAAGGCTATGGTCGAGGTCGTGGAAGGCCGAGTCGAAGCCAAAGAGATATAAGCCAAAGCCGACAAGACGGTAGCCATCTATTTGAAAGATGCTACCGATGCTCAAATGGAGTTGAGGGGGGCCTCCGACCGAGAGAAGAGAAGCAACCACTATGTTCGATGGAGATCCCAGAGGGAAACCCTCGAGGAGATTCATGCCAAGGGCTTGGACCTCTCCGAGGAGATAGAGCAGGCCAAGGCAGACGAGACTGATGCCAAGTTCTTCCTTTCTTCCGATGACGAAGCCGATGTCAAAGATGATAAAGAAGAGGCTGATGAGGAGGCTGGTCCCGAGGGGGTTGATGGAGATAAAATCCCCGAAGAGGAAAAGACAAAGTCCCCGATGGTAGACTAGTTATTCTTTGATTTTTGTAAAGGGCTCCATGTGGGAGTATTGTAAATGTACTTTTGTAACATTATATCAATATAAAGAAATCTTTGTTCTGTCTTTGAGTTAATTTCCCCATTGCCTTTGCTTTTGAAATTTGATGCTTGTCGACGATTAGTCCGATGTTTTGGACTTATAATATAAAAACCTTTAGGTTTTGTGTTCGATGAACAATCGGCTAGGTGACCACTTAGGGTCTGGTCCTCAAGCTAAGCTTTAGCTCAGGACTTTTGAGTTCAGAGTAGGTGAGGTCCCGAGCATGGTGTGCTTCGATCTTTAAGTTCTTTAGGTATTGACCTTTATGCATTTTTACCATATCGGCCCTTAGGATCTTTTAGGTTGGCCCTTAGGCTCTTTTAGATTAGCCCTTAGGCTTTTACATATCATCCCTTAGGCTCTTATTAGATTGGCCCTTAGGTTCTTACATATCGGCCCTCAGGATCTTATTAGATTGGCCCTTAGGCTCTTACTCGGCACTTAGGATCTTATTAGATTGGTTCAATTCGACCTCTAAAATGGCTACCATTTTCTCCCTTTCTGACTAAAGACTTTTACAAATTTTGTTATGCCTTGGCATGTTTTTATATTCGTCCGACTTTTCGATGGTTCGATTTATAGGAACCTAGATTATAAGTTGATATGTGATGATAATTGAGTACCTCGTGAGGTTATCTCGAAGGCTGATTTTCTCGAAACCTTTACATTGTTCGGAGTTGATATTATCGAAGTCCTTTTGCTTATGCCGAGGGTAGCCTGATTTAACCGATTTTTTCGATGTATTTGAAGGCCTTTAGTTTTATGGCGGTAGTCGGGCGTCTCTGAGTCGCATTATTTCGGTCATAGCCTTTTATCTGACCGTAGTCTTTATATTTGGCCAAAGCCTTTAGTCCCCGGGTGAGATGACCTCGGCCTTAATATCGAGGGTATGCCTTTTTAGGGGTCTTACAAGTTCGAATATATAGCCTTGGACTTAATATCGGGGGTATGCCCTTTTTTAGGGTCTTATAAGTTTGAGTATGCCTCGTTGAGGTCTTATAAGTTTGAGTATGCCTCGTTGAGGTCTTATCAATTTGAGTATGCTCGTTGAGGTCTTATGACTTGATATTGCCTCATTGAGGTCTTATGAGTTCTAGTATTTGATGACTCGATAAGTTGATTGTCGATGACAGTCCCTAAGTGTTTGGGAGTATTTGGCCCTTGAGTCGTTTCACGTGAAAATAGTAAACTTCTTTGAGGCACAAAGTGTTTTGATAAATAAGAATGCTTCTTCGAATAATGCGTACATATTTTTTCCCTCGGGGACTCGACTATTCTACATGGACACGGATCATTTGATCATTTGGTCCATTACAACATTCTCCTATCGAGGCCCTCTTTCGCATAACTTGTTTTCTTCGAAAAGGTAACCTCCGAGAGTGATGCCCCCCAGTATTCGAGGTTAATTGAAAAAGAGCCTTGAATACTTGTTGAGTTTTCCTTAGGTAGCATATAAATGTTTCCTTGTTAAAAACCTTTCCGGTAAAACACATTTGGGATAAAACCCGATCTAAGGGAAAAAAGAGTACAACGCATGCTTTAAAACCCAAGGAAAATTAGTAGCTCGAGGGATGTGTTCATGGCCTCGTTGTTTGAGCCCTCGGTGGCATGCTGAAATCTGATGCTTGGTTCCCCGACCTCAACTCGTATCAATGCCTCGTACCCATATACTAAAAAGAATGGGGTCTCCCCTATACTTGACTTTGAAGTTGTTCGATATGCCCACAGTACTTCGGGCAGCACTTCTCTCCACTTCCCCTTTGTGTTCTATAACCTCTTCTTTAAGTTTTGAATGATTGTTTTATTTGTGGACTCGGCCTGACCCTTTGCACTTGGGTGGTAAGGCGTCGACATGATCCTTTTAATTTTATGACCCTCGAGGAATTTCGTCATCCTGCTACCAATGAACTGCTTCCATTATCACATGTAATCTCGGAATGGGTCCCGAATCGGTATATGATGTGGTCCCATATGTAGTCGATGACTTCTTTATCTCTTATATTCTCGAAGGCCTGCGCTTCTACCCATTTTGAGAAGTAGTCAGTCATAAATAGGATAAATCTAGCTTTACCTGGCGCCATTGGTAGGGGGTCGACGTTGTCCATCCCCCATTTCATGAATGTCCATGGGGATAGGACTGAGTATAGTTGTTCCCCGAGTTGATGAATCATTGGTGCAAATCTTTGGCATTTGTCACATCTTCGAACGAATTCCTTGGTGTCCTTCTCCATGCTATCCCAATAGTAACCTGCTCTGATCACTTTTCAAACTAAAGAATCGGCACCTGAGTGGTTTCCACAAGTACCTTCGTGGATTTCCCGTAGCACGTAGTCGGTGTCCCCTGGTCCCAAGCATACTTCTAGTGGTCCATCGAAGGTCCTTCTATACAGTGTTCCATTCTCGTCGAGTGAAAATCGAGCTGCTTTGACTCGAAGGGCCCTCGATTCCTTTGGGTCTGTGGGAAGCTTCCCATGTTTCAAGTAGTTAGTGTATTTGTTCCTCCAATCCCATGTTAGACTCGTTGAGTTAATCTCGGCATGGCCTTCTTCGACCATCAATTTGTATAGTTGTACGACAGTCCCCGGGACTATGTCATCTTCTTCAATCGAGGATTCCATGTTTGCGAGTGCATCAGCCTCGCTACTCTGTTCTCGAGGTATGTGGACTAGGGTCCACTCTTTGAAGCGATGCAATATCACTTGAAGCTTGTCTAAGTATCATTGCATCCTATCTTCTCGAACATCGAAGCTTCCGTTTACTTGGTTTACGACCAGAAGCGAGTCACATTTTGCTTCGATGATCTCTGCTCCTAGGCCTTTGGCCAGTTCGACACCTGCAACCATGTCCTCATACTCGGCCTCATTGATAGTCAACTTCGATGTTTTTATAGATTGCCTAATTATGCCGCCCGTAGGAGGTTTTAAGACTATACCGAGCCAGGATCCTTTCACATTTGAGGAACCGTCAGTGAAGAGGGTCCATACCCCCGATGATGTGCCTATTTTTAACAAGAGTTGTTTTCTTACTTCGGGCACGAGGGTAGGCATAAAATCGGCCACGATGTCTGCCAAAATTTGAGACTTGATAGATGTTCGAGGTTGATATTCGATATCGTAGCCTCCCAGTTCGATGGCCCATTTGGTCAATCGGCCCGATAATTCGGGCTTATGCAAGATGTTTCGAAGTGGATATGTAGTTAACACACATATAGGATGACATTGAAAGTATGGTTTCAACTTCCTAGATGCACTTACTAATGCAAGAGATAATTTTTCTAAGTGTGGGTACCTGGTTTCAGCATCTCCCAGGGTCCGACTTATGTAATCAACAGGGAATTGCGTACCTTGTTCTTCTCGAACCAACATGCCACTTACCGAAACTTTGGACACGATCAAATACAAGTATAGTGTTTCATCATCCTTCGAGGTATGGAGAAAAGGTGGGCTCGAGAGATACCGTTTTAATTCTTCAAAGGCTTGTTGGCATTCCGGAGTCCACTCGAAGTTGTTTTTCTTCTTTATAAGGGAGAAAATGTGATGACTCCGATCCGTTGACCTCGAGATGAATCGGCTTAAGGTTGCTATCCGTCCGGTCAGACGTTGTACTACTTTCACATTTTTTACCACGGTGATCTCCTCGATGGCTTTGATTTTATCGGGGTTGATCTTGATCCCCCTGTTTGACACCATGAAGCCCAAAAATTTTCCCGAGCCTACTCCAAAAGCACATTTCTCGGGGTTGAGCTTCATGTTGTATCTTCTTAAAATATCGAACGTTGCCTGCAAATGAGTCAAATGGTACTCTGAGCGTAGGAACTTAACTAACATGTCATCAATGTAAACTTCCATATACTTGCCTATTCAATGTTCGAACATCTTATTAACTAGGCGTTGGTATGTAGCTCCTACAATTTTTAGCTCTAAGGGCATTACATTATAACAATATGTGCCATACTTCATGGTAAAAGAAGTATTTTCCTGGTCCTCCGGGTTCATTTGAATTTGATTGTACCCGGAGTAGGCTTCGAGAAAAGTAAGGATCTCGTGGCCAGCCGTAGCATCGATTAGACAGTTGATTTTTGGCAGTGGGAAGGAATCTTTAGGGCATGCTTTGTTCAAATCTTTGTAATTTACACACATTCTCAGTTTATTTCCCTTTTTAGGGACTACTACTATGTTAGCTAGCCAATCGGGGTATTTTACCTCCCTAATGGATCCTATTTTAAGAAGCTTAGTTACCTCATCTTTGATGAATGTAAGCTTTAGCTCGGATTGGGGCCTCCTTTTTTCCTTCACCGATTTGAACCTGGGATCGACAATCAATCGATGGGTGGATACCTCCAGTGGGATCCCTGTCATATCAAAATGGGACCAAGATAAGCAATCAATGTTATCAATAATAAAATTAATAAGTTTTTTCCTGAGTTCGGGGATTAGTCCCGTTCCCAGGTATACCTTTCATTCTGGAAGATGTTCGATCAATACTTCCTACTCGAGTTCTTCAATAGTGGACTTCGTTGCATCTGATTCCTCGGGGGAAATGAAGGCTCGAGGATTGAGGAAGTCTTCTTCTCCATCCTCGACCACCTGTTCATCGGTCACCTGCTCCTCGGGCTCAACCGAGGGTATGGGCTGTGATTGCTATTTAGCTTCCTGTTTGCCTTTTTATTTCTCCGAGGTATATGGAGCCGATATTGGTGCCAAGTCATGAATTGGGAACATCTCTTTGGCTGCATGCTGCTCTCCATACACCATTTTCACGCTATCTTTTGTTGGGAACTTCACCATTTGATGAAGAGTTGACGGTACCGCCCTCATGCTATGAATCCATGGCCTTCCAAGTATGGCGTTGTACCTCATGTCACCTTTCATGACATGAAATTTGGTGGCTTGTATGGTCCTGGCCACGTTGATTGGGAGGATGATTTCCCCCTTCGTTGTTTCACTCACCATGTTGAATCCATTCAGGATTCGAGAGGCAGGTATGACTTGGTCGAGCAACCCGAGCTGCTCCACGACCCTCGACCTGATTATATTGGCGGAACTACCTGGATCCACGAGCACGCATTTAACTTGAATTTTATTTAAGAGCATAGAGATTACCAGTGCATCATTATGAGGCTGAGATAGGGCCTCGATGTCTTGCTCGCTGAATGTGAGCTTGTCCTCGGGAATGTATTCCCGAGATCGCTTCTCCCTTGTGATAGATACTTTAGATCGTTTGAATATGGGTCCCTGTGGGACGTTGATTCCTCTGATGATCATATGAATGGCATATTGCAGCTTCTCCTATTCATTCTTTCTATTATCATCCCTTTCTCGAAAATGGTTCTTGCCCAGTTGCTGAGGAACTCTCGAAGGTGCCCTTCGTTGAACAATCGGGCTACCTCCTGTCGAAGCTGTCTGCAATCCTCGGTCCTATGACCGTGAGTGCCATGGTATTTTCACATTAAGTTGGGGTTCCTTTGGGAAGGATCTGACTACATGGGCTTGGGCCACCTGGTATCTCTAATCTTGCCTATGGCTGATACGATGTCTGAGACATCGATGTTAAAGTTGTACTCTGACGATCGCGGTTCCTCATGAGTCCCCGGGAACTTTGGTCTCGATCCACCCTTCGATCATTTCGAGGTATATTACGCCTCGAGGTGTTTCTTCGGTCTTCGATATAGGGTTGGTATCTCTCCTTATTCGGCCTTGGCTCCCTTCCTACATTTCTTGATTCCTTTGCTAATAGGCTGTTTGGATACACCGAGCCCGAGGGGGCTCCCAATTGGTCGTCCTCGACTCTGATTTTTGATTGATACCTGTTGTGAACCTCTGCCCGAGTTTCGGCGGGATACTCGATCAAGTTTTTCTTCAGCTGCTTCGAAGCTATAGAGCTTTCTTCATTTAGTCCTTGGGTGAAGGCTTGCACTGCCCAGTCATTAGAGACTGGCGGTAGTTCCATTCACTCCATCTGGAAATGGGATACGCACTCTTTTAACATCTCGTTCTCTCTTTGTTTGATTTTGAACACATCAGACTTCCTCGTAACGAATTTTATTGCACCATCATGTGCCATTACAAATGAGTCTGCCAACATGGCAAACAAATCTATTGAATTTGGAGGTAGGTTATGATACCATATCATGGCCCCCTTGGATAAGGTTTCTCCAAATTTCTTCAACAAGACAAACTCGATCTCGTCGTCCTTTAGATCATTTCCTTTTATACCACAAGTATATGTGGTTATATGCTTATTGGGATCTGTGGTCCCATTGTATTTTGGGATGTCAGGCATCTTGAACTTCTTCGGAATGGGCTTCGGAGCTGCACTTGGTGGGAATGGCTTCTGCATGAACTTCTTCAAATCCACTCCCTTCAAAATCGGGGTGCTCCCAGGATCTAGTCGACTCTCGAGTTGCAGGTTTCTACTTTCTTGTCGTTATCCTTTATCTTTTTTTCTCCCGACTCGAACCTTTTAGTGATTTCCTCGAGAATCCTCATGATGGTGGGGTCAGTTCCTTACCCATTATTGCTCGACCTTTCTGGTGCTGGCTCAAATCGGGGTGCTATTTCCGGTCCTGCTGTGCTTGGAGTCTTTTGCTGACACTGCAATTGGGTGATAGCAACTTGTTGTGCTTGCAACATTTCAAAGATTACTTTAGACTAACTTCTCTTTCTTCTCGAGCCTGTGTCCCTTGTGCGTCAGGTTGGTCCCCTACGCGTACACTTCCCTCAATATCAGTACCCAAATCGACGTGCAAAGCAATATGTGAATCTACATCGACAGGGTTTGGTGCTGGTGTTACCCCAGAGTTTAGCGATGGCACGCTGTACCTTGGAGCCGTTGCGTTGTTGTCTCCATGGAAACCAAGACCATCGTTTACAGGTGCGTTTGCTGAGTTAGACATATTTTAACCTGAAATCAAAGAATCTTTGGACAAGAAAAAGTTTGAAAAATAACTTGTATTATCAGAAAACTAGCACCAAAATAATCACTATTATCTTTAGCCCAACAGTGGGCGCCAAACTATTTACCACGAAAATGGTATTAACAATTATATTTGATTTGTGGTTCTAAAAATATGTGATTTACTCTAATACTAGTTTATAATTAAGAAAGAATAATTGTAAGTAAGGAGAAATTATAGCCAAACCAATGTTGTCAAAAGGCTGGGGGCCTCGACTTAGATAGTCTCGGGGGTCTCGATGTTGGTCGATAGCAATGGATTATGAACAATAAATGAAGAACAGTAAATAAAAAACAATGAATGAAGGACAATGAACAAAGCTGAAAAATAGTGTTGAGCACAACAAACGAGAAAAGTAGAGTAGAATATTCTATCGAGTGTATTGATTATCTTTTACAAAATGATTGGAGTCCCCTTTATATAGGAGGGGAAAACCCTAATAGGGTAAATTTCTAATTATGAAAAAGAATACTATTGGTACAGCTGTATAACGATTTAGTACGGAGTTGTACTATTTCTTACAAATCCTATTAGCCCCAACCACGTGTCCTTGGGAATTTCCCGCTTTTTCTTGGTTGTCGTCGATTTGAAAATGCCTCGAGGTAAGTTGTGATGAGTCCTCGATGTGCCTTCTTGAAGTGTACATTCTGGGATCAGATTCGAACTTTACTTTGAACTCTTCGAGCTCGGTCTCGGTGCAACAGAGACCTCGAAATCAGACTCCTCCGATTTTGGCCGTATACAATGACAGCTCAATTAAAGGCATGAAAACAATCTACATAGCTTAAACCGGTCAATTACCAGATTTATCCCGTGTATCCACTCATCACCTTGCGTACACGGCTTTCACATACCACAATTAACACAAAACAACACCATTACTAAGGGGTAATTCGCCCAGACAAAGTTAGGCAAGACACTTACCTCAAAACACACTAACTCAATCCAATAATTTCGACGATTATCCAAATCCGAACGGCTCGAATATAGCCAATATAACTTTATACCATAAATACAAACCATAGAAAACTATTCCGAATAATAAAGTTGCAATCTGTAAAGAAAATCAAAAAGTCAACTCAAATGCAACCAAACATAAAAAAATCCAAACACCCATTCGATAACGTGTCCAACCGTACTAAAATTACTCAAATTCAATCTCAAAACGCCTTTAAAATCCTCAAAATATAGCTTATCGAGTTTTCAAAATTTTCCCAATTTTTTCCACTCAAAAAACTTATTAAACGATAAAAACAACGATGGATTCATGTATACTAGCCAAATCACATACCCCGATCTATTCCTTGAAGATCCCTCTCCAAAACGTCACAAATCAAGCTCTCTAGGTCAAAAGATGAAGAATGAAATAAAAATCCTCGAACTCGCCCTTTTCTACCCAGCAATCTCGCTTCTACGAGCCCTCTGCCGCATCTTTAGCTCTACACCTGTGGAATTTCCATCTCTGGTTCGACCTTCAATTACGCCCCTGAAATCTCACTTATGCGGTCACCAACCGCTTTTGCGGAGAAACGACTGCTCATGCGAGCTCTCTTCTGCGGCTCATGTCTGCACCTGCGGTCCACAACCAAATGCCCAAACTCAGCATTTGCGGTGCCCAATCTGCTTCTGCGAGTGTGTATCTGCACGCCAAACTCCGCATATACGGTTCTTCCCCTAGTTTGCCCCTTCCCGCTTCTATGATGACTCCCTCACACCTGCGAGTCCGCACCTGCAGCCACTCCCACCGCAAGTACGATGACATCAGAACAACAGCAGCTTCAGCAATCAACTATGTCAAAAATTATCCCGATTTCAATCTCATTCACACTCGGGACCCCGTCTGAATATACCAACAAGTTCTAAAACACATAATGGGCCTACTCGAGGCAAAAAATCACATCAAATAACTTCAATTCTACGAATCACAACTCAGTTCAAGCCTATTGAAACCATGAACATCCGGCTTCAAAAACTAACGCCGCATCATACCAAACCAACTTCAATTGACCTCAAATTTTGTACATAGGTCATAAATGAACAACGGGCCTATTCCAACTCCTGGAATTGGAATTTGAACCCAACATCAATACAGTAACTCCCCGTCAAACTTCTCAACCTTCCAAACCTTCAAGTTTCTAGCTTTTCGCCAATTCAAGCCAAAACAACCCACGAACCTCCAAATCGATATCCGAACACACTCCTAAGTACAAAATCATCATACGAAGCTATTAACACCATCAAACCACTATTTCGGAGTCCTCTACAGAAAAGTCAAACTCCGTTAAACTCTTTCAACTTAAGCTTCAAGCTTAGGGACTAAGTGTCCCATTTCACTCCGAAACTCACGGGAAACCCAAAACCAACCACCCCGGCAAGCCACACAATCAAATTATAACATAGATTAGGCAATAAATAGGGGAACAGGGTTAAAATACTCAAAATGACTGGCCAGGTCATTGTATCCTCCCCCTCTTAAAATAAACGTTCATCCTCGAATGCGTATAGAGACATACCTAAAGTGATGAAAAGATGAGGATAGCGGCTACGCATATCATGCTCGATCTCCCAATTTTCCTTCTCGACTGGTTGACCCCTCCACTGAACCTTCACTGAAGCAATGCTCTTTGACCTCAACTTTTGGACCTGCCATTCCAAAATGGCCACCAGCTCCTCAACATAAGACAAATCCTTGTCCATTTGGATAGAGATAAAATCTAACACATGGGACGGATCATCGTGATACTTTCGTAGCATAGAAATATGGAACACCGGATGAACTCCAGATAGATTAGGCGGGAATGCAAGCTTATAGGCCACCTTACAAACCTTTTGAAGAATCTCAAAAGGTCCAATATACCTAGGGCTCAACTTGCCCTTCTTTCCGAACCTCATATCACCTTCATGGGAAAAACCCGAAGCAACACCCACTCTCCAACCATGAATGCAACCTCACGAACCTTCCGACGCATAACTCTTCTCTTTAGATTGGGTTGTAAGAAGCCGATCATGGATCAACTTGACTTTCTCCAAGGCATCTCGAACCAAATCCGTGCCTAGTAACTTAGCCTCTCTCGTCTCAAACCAACCAACTGGGGAACAACACCATCTCCCTTATAGGGCCTCATAAGGATCCATCTGAATACTTGATTGATAGTCGTTATTGTAGGCAAACTTAGCAAGTGGCAAAAACTAATCCCAAGTACCCCCAAATTCCATAACACATGCACGAAGAATATCCTTCAATATCTGAATGGTGCGCTCTAAATATCCGTCCGTCTAGGGGTGGAATGATGTACTCAACTTAACATCAGTGCCTAACTCACGTTGTACGGCTCTCCAAAAGTGTGATGTAAACTACGTGCCCCGGTTAGAGATGATGGATACCGGGACGCCATGAAGTCGGACAATCTCGCAGATATATTTATGAGCCAACTGATATAAATAATAAGTAGTCACCACCAGAATGAAATGAGCCGACTTGGTCAGCTTATCCACAATCACCCATACAACATCAAATTTCTTCTGAGTCCGTGGGAGCCCAACAATGAAGTCCATGGTAACTCGCTCACATTTCTACTTGGGAATCTCAAGTCTCAGAAGCAACCCACCTGGACTTTAGTGCTCATCTTCACATGCTGACAATTTAGGCACCGAGCTACATACTCTACTATGTTCATTCTTCTCCACCAATAATGCTACCTCATCTCCTGATATATCTTAACAGTAATGGAGTACCGCGAACTGTGGGCCTCCCGAAGAATAAACTCACTTAACCCATCTACATTGATCACACATAATCGACCATGAATCCGAACATATCTTCATTTCTGATAGACACCTCCTTGGCATCACCGTGTTGTACCATGTCCTTAAGGACAACAAATGGGGGTCATCATACTGACGCTCTTTGATGCGGTCATATAAATAAGATCGAGAAACCATGTAAGACAGAACTTGACTGTGATCCAAAATATCCAATTAACAAACTGGATGGCCAAGGGCTGAACATCCAATGCTGATAGGCTCTTCACTGCCGGTAGATATGCTAAACTACCCAAATGTGAGAGAATATAAAGACAAAAGATTCAGAATTTCGATGTCAACAAATTTGAACGATGACGAATCAAATAAGTGAAGTTTCCTAACATATCCATAGCCTCTCCAAGATAAGTACAAATGTCTCCGTACAGATCTGCGAGACTCTACTAAACTTGCTTATGACTCATAACACCTATGAACCTAGAGCTCTGATACCAATTTGTCACGACTCCAATCTCCCTCCGTAGGATGTCGTGATGGCACCTAGTTTCTAAGACTAGGCTAGCCTAACATACATGAAGAATCAACAAAAATAGTAATAAAACATCCAATTTAAACCAATAGCTATCATAAAATGGACTCCACAATACAACTGAACATAACACCCAAAATCTGGTTATATTGAGTCACATGCTCTACACGAGTATACTGAAACACTCCTATACAATAGCATCTATAAAAAGGAGAATGAAATAGAAACTAGATGGAGGGTGACTTCCAGGCATGCGAACATCGGTAGGTATACCTTGAAGTCCCTGAGCAAAGTTCAACTCACGGATGTCTAAACTAATATGAAATACCTGGATCTGCACAAAAAGATGTGCAGAAGTGTAGTATGAGTACAACACAACGGTACCCATAAGTATCAATCCTAACCTCAGTAGATTAGTGATGAGGTTAGGTCAAGATACCTACTGGAATAAATAAAGAAACGAAATAGGTATAGTACAGTATAATCATGGAAACAATGAAAATGATATAATGAATAAATATAACAAGAATAGCTACACCAAAACTAAAGGCAATTAAGACATCACGGAAAAAACACATAATAAGAATGCCAAGGAAACGATGCAAACAAAACACAAGTAATATAAATGAAAGGTATCAAGAAGAATCACTATCAAGGTACCACCTCGCATTTTCGTTTCACAGTCAAAATTCACAACCTTTTCTTATACTACCGCAGTAGCCATGCATTTAGTTTTGAAAATCATTTTCCCGAAATAGCTACCCATGTTTTAGCGCACCTTATCATACCGCGTAGTTTCAAGTAGTTTCCCTAATAGCAACACGCGTATCAAGCCCACCTTATCTCAACGCATGCGTATCAACCCCAAATCCTTATACCACCGCATGTGTATCAATATCATAACATATCACAAATCGCACCTCAAGTGCCCAAAACCACAACTTGCCAAAGAAGTCAACAACAATAATGTGTCCACAATAAATAGCCCATGGCTCAACCACAATACGTACAAGAGTCTCAATAATAGCAACCGAAAGTGAATATCTCAACAAGAATGGTATTTCAACAATTTACATCTTTGCCTCCATTTGAATCATGGTCTTTATAACTTCATAACAAAATTTTACAATAAGATATTCCAAGAAACAACATCTTCAAGTAAGGTAAGTCAACAATTGAATATTTAACAAGGAAATGAGAGAAATAATAACTTCAACTAAGCATGTAAAGGAAAATAACAAGTAAGAGATGAGAAAAGTATTAACTATGTCAAGTGAAGCATGTTAAGGTAGACTAACGATGATGGATATCACATGTTATGACAACTCAATTAAAGGCATGAAAAGAATCTACATAGATTAAACCGGTCAATTACCACATTTAGCGCGTGTGCTCACTCGTCACCTTGTGTGAACGACTTTCACATACCACAATTAACACAAAACTACACCAATCCTAAGGGTTAATTTTCTCACACAAAGTTAGGCATGACACTTACCTCAAAATAGACTAACTCAATCCACTAGTAAGCCTTTTCTGCCATTATCCAACTCTGAATGGCGCAAATGTAGCCAAAATAAATTTATACCATAAATACAAACTATAGGAAACTATTCATAATAATAAAGTTGGAATCATTAAAGAAAATCAAAAAGTCAACCCAAGGCTCGCATATCGGAATCCGATCAAACTTACAAAATCCGAACACTCATTCGATAACGAGTCCAACCGTACTAAAATTACTCAAATACGACCTGCCTTTCAAATCCTCAAAATATCGCTTATGGAGTTTTCGCTATTTTCCCAATTTCTCCAACTCAAAAACCTAATTAAACGATAAAAATAATGACGGATTCATGTAAAATAGCCAAATCCGAGTTAGAATCACTTACCCCAATTACTTCCTTGAAAATCCCTCTCAGAATCGCCACAAAACCGAGATCTCTAAGTAAAAAGATGAAAAATGAAATAAAAACCCTCGAACTCACCCTTTACTGCCCAGCGATCTCGCTTCTGCGAGCCCTCGGTCGCATCTGCGTAATTTCCATTGCAGGTGCGGTCTTCACTTAGGCCCCTGAAATTTCGCTTATGCGGCTCACCTCCGTACCTGTGGTCCATTGCCAAGTGCCCAAACACCGTATTTGTGGTGCCCAATCCTCTTATGCAGGTGCACGTCTGCGCACCAAACTCCGCATTTGTGATTGTTCCCCTAAATAACCCCTTTTCCGCTTCTGTGATGAATCCCTCGCACTTGCAAGTCCAAACTTGCTTCCACTCCCACCGCAGGTGCGATGGCACCATAATAACAGCAGCTTCAACAATCAACTAAGTCCAAAATTATCCTGATTTCAATCCAGTTCACACCCGGGGCCCCCGGGGCCCCTCCGAATATATTAACAAGTTCTAAAAATCACGACAATTCACATCAAACAATATATATTCTACGAATCGCAACCTAATTGAAGCCTATTGAAACGATGAACATCCGACTTCCAAAACTAACGTCGTTTTATACCAAACCAACTCCGATTGACCTCAAATCTTGAACAGAAGTCATAAATGAACAACGGACCTATTCCAACTTCCGGAATCAGAATCTGACCCCAACATCAATATAGCCAACTCTCAATCAAACTTCTCAACCTTCCAAACCTTCAACTTTCTAACTTTCGCCAATTCAAGCAAACCGACCTACAGACCTCCAAATCAATATCTGAATACGATCCTAAGCACAAAATCATCATACGAAGCTATCAGAACCATTAAAATTCCATTTCGGAGTCGTCTACCCAAAAGTCAAGCTTCGGTTAAGTCTTTCAACTTAAGCTTCCAACTTAGGGACTAACTATCCATTTCACTCTGAAACTCTCTCAAAACCCAAAACCAACCACCCCGGCATGCCATATAATCACAATATAACATAAAGAAGACAATAAATAGGGGAACAAGGCTAAAATACTCAAAATAATTGGTCGGGTCATTACAGATCGTTGCAAATATAAAACCCAATGCGAGTCAGGGTCGAAATTCCACAGTGAATTTAGATCGATGCTAAGGTAAATACTCAAGAAGAGAACATGAAATAGATAAATTAGACTTCCAAACAACAATGGATAATTGTTATCTAATTTGACAACTAAGAAATTAAACTAACTAGATATTTTTGGTGTTTTAATCTATTAAGGGTAAATCCTAGGGATGTAACTTTCACCTAGGTGTAAACCTAATGGGTGTAGTAAATTAATGCTTGCTTGGTAGATCAGGGTATGATATGACTCTCAATTCTCAATTACCCACTTAATACCTCTCGGATAAAAAGGTGATTATGCCCAAATTGACTTTCTCAAGACCAAATGAGTAAAAATATAAGCAATTGATGAGTCCAAGTGGGAGTATCCGCATATCTAGTTTAAATCCTTTAATCAAACTAGTCAAAACTTTAACTACCTCAAATTCTTGTTATCCAAATTTTCCTAGACTAGGTTCATCTTTCTCAAGTAAGAACTAAGTTGAATAGGCATGAATCAATTTTTGCAACTATTAATTCTAGATATAAAGTATAAACAAGGCTACATAAAAAATACGTAATCATTAACAAGCATTAATATTGATAACCCATAAGTTTTACAAACTAGGGTTGGGTCACAACCCTAGATAAAATCTGGCTACTCATGTTTGAATAGATAGAAATGAAAGAGTAGAAGTAATTGAAGACATAAAACTAAAATTAAAAGATAAAAGTAATGGGTCTTATATAATTTTGATCAAAATTTTTGCGGCCGCACTTCAGCTTCTATGGCAACACATTTTGGTTGCGGACCACATTCTAAGGAGTCTTCATACTTGATCTTTTGTATCTTCTTTGAACTTTCTAGTCTTGTCAGTGCGAACTACTTTTGCGGGTGCACAATATGGTGTATGGACCGTGCTTCTGCTAAACTCCTTTGAGGCTTCAAAGTTAAGTCTGCGGCTGCACTTGCATTTATTCGGCCCACATCTTCATATGCGGCCGCATAATAAGTTCTGTGGACCGCACTTTCCTTTGCATTGCTCTTCTTTGCCTTGTTGAGCTGGAAGACTCTTTTTTTAGTTAGATTTCTCCATTAAGATCGAATCCTCCAACATGCCTACAGTTCACACAACTTTATTAGATTCGAAAATCAAAATCACTACATTTAGACTAAAAACTAAAGCAAGAAGGTACTAATATGTTGTTAAAATCCACACTTATTATTGACCCAAGTTGAAAGTGATCTATTAAGGTTTAAAGTTAGATGGGTATGTAATACTCCTTCTAACGTATGAGCTTTATGTGTAGATACCCGGATATAACTTCTAATTTAATGATGGGCTAAATTAGGAATACATAAACTTGTACACTTATTAATAGGGTTATGGTCCCCAAATCATATGTAGGGTTTTCTTTCTAGCATCCTATTGTTAGGAAGGTGATTACGACTTACTTCTTGATTTGGAAGACCACTAACCGCAAGACAACGAGTTTCATCCGTTCCCATGGATTCAGGTACACTTCCGCATTTAGTATTTATTTTTGATGATTTGACATGATAGTTCTATGGTAAAAGATGGTAGTTTTCATCTTAAAGCATTTTTGCTTCTACCAATTGTATCAGAGTTGTTGTCACATTTAATCATTGAAAATTACTTTTGGTTTGATTGTTGTGCAATATGAGTTTTCAAAAGGATTATATGACGTAGTCAAAGTTGAACAATTTTCTGTTCTTGAAAATCAAAGGCTACAGTCAAAAGATATCTATTTATACTTAGGGTTTACTAGCTGCCACTATTGCTCATATTAATTTGATTCGCTGAGATAAGAGCTCTACCGTTAGACAAGGTTAGCTCTTTATGAAAGAAGTTTGTGGATCCTTTGTGCAAATAGAGTTCAATGATCCTTATGTAAGTTTTGTTTCAATCTGATGATTGTTTAGTATTTGGACCCCTCCATGTGAAGAATCATGAACAAGTTATTTAGATTCCATGCCTTATATTCATTATTTTCATGTCTGACTTGTAGTTAACTTCATAAGTAGATTTACAATTATAATTCGTGCAGAAAAATAGAATAATGATAAATATAAGGAACAAGTTTAGAAAGTGATATATAATTAATCTTCTAATCTATATCTCCTTTACGATATTATTACTCCAGACTTCAGATGGAACGAGAATGTAGTTTTCTTGACATAAGGTTTTTAGAGGCTTTAACTTCATATTGCTGCCAGAAAATTATTTTAGGTTCTATCACTTATTTATTTATTTGGTTGGCTTAAATCAAAAAGAAAAAGGTGGGGTTTGCTTGGAAGTTTTGTGCCGCAATAGTGGCATTGATATTTGGTTAAGGTGCTGCAGGTTTTAATCTCAATTATAATGTTATCATTAAGGTTATTACATAAGTTATATGATTAATTTATTTATTTTCTATAAACCCCGCCATCATTTAGTTTGGCTTGAAAATTTACATGTTTTGGTTTGGAGAATTTAAATTTAAATATGGATATGATTGTATATATTTTGAGATAAATAGATTTGAAACTTGATGTCACCAAATTTGAATATGGATATGATTGTATATATTTTGAGATAAATAGATTTGAAACTTGAAATAAGCCGCATGCCCAGCTCAGCCCAAACATTACGCGAACGCGGCCTCTACTATGCGAACGCATACTGTATCCAACATCAAGCTACGCGATCGCGGCCACAATTAAGAAACTACCCACCTCCAATTTACCCTATATGCGATCGCATCTCTCAATTCACGATCGCGTAGAACACTGGGTGCACTAGATATCAGCAGAACCAACAATGCAATTTTGAAGAAAAATGGTCTGAAAACAATCTGAATCACGCCACATCCCCTCATAACCCCGTTCGAACATTTCAACAAGTCTCATAACATAACACGGACCTACTCGAGGCCTCAAATCACGCATAACAACATCGAAACAATGAATCACACCTCAGATCAAACTTAATGAACTTTCAACTTTAAAAATTTGCGCCGAAACATATCAAATCAACTCGGAATGAACTCAAATTTTGCATAGAATTCCCAAATGACATAACGAAGCTATTCCAATTCCCACAACCACAATCTTAATCCAATATCCTCAAAGTCAACTTTCAGTCAAACTTATGAACTTTCCAAACCTTCAAATTTCTAACTTTTGCCAATTAGAGCCGAAACCTTCTAGAAATATCCAAATGCAAATCCGGACATACGCCCGAGTCCAGAATCACCACCCGAACTTAACAGAACCATCAAAACTCCAAATCGAGGTCAAATACTAAAAAGCCAAACTTGATCAACTCTTTCAAATTTAAAGATTCAATCATGAAATTCATTCTTTCATATCAATTCTGAATAATTTGAAAACCAAAACAGACGATTCACACAAGTCATAATATATCATACGGTGCTGCTCAAGACTTCAAATAGCTGAACAGAAATGCAAATTCTCAAAAAGACCGGCTGGGTCGTTACATTCTCCCCCACTTAGATATATATTCATCCTCAAACGTGCCAAGAGTCGTTCCAAAGCCATCAATCACCGTGCCACCTTACGATGCACATATTCGGGAGTGATCCCACGTTACCCCATTCCATATAGGCCCGACAACACAACATAACTGAAGATCATTAATGCAACCTTGGTCCGTAAACCTCAGAATCCAATTTCCAACATCTGAAATTCCCTATAAGACCTGAATCTCGCATCTACACAATGTTTAAGTCTGAACAAGTTGTATCAAGTCATAACCATAACCCAAGATGTAATCATATGGCATACCGCATAACTCGCATACTCGCAACAATAACTTCTGACCGTAATTGCTTCCCAATAACAAGCGCGACACAGGTAACAAACCTCATATCAACTAAAACCTTGTTCTAACCCTTCGTACATTGCCAATGGTTAATGAAACATGAAGATACCCATAATCACTCACCATATCAACAAGTCATGGAGCCCTCTCACCTAACCAGAACCATCGCCCCATATTCTAAGATGGCCTTTGATATTACTCTTCCAAACACACTATAATCAAATTCAATAGCAAACACTTCAGGCCTAAAGACTTCATCTCATCAAATACAAGCTACTCTACTGACATGACAGACCAATACTACCTAGAGCCATAAATCGTGCAACCCATTCACCAATACGCAACAATTCAAATGCAACCAAAAATGAAACATAACTCAAGTGAGAGAACCGTTCCGTAAGCTCAACAAGTACCATCGCAAAAAAATGCTAAGAACCCATCACACACAGTAGGACCAAAACACACGAGTCTTTCATAAAGGATTATATCCCATCATAACCCCGCTGCTACACGCGACTCATCCGAACACCGAGCCAATGCTTAAAATCAACAACCACAAGCAATTCGACATCAAATACATGAAGTGTATGACTATGACCATGGTGAAGTAAATAACACAATAAACCACCGCCTCGAGAGTACATAACCAAGGCGCAATCAACCATTCAACACCCTAATAACCACCTCGGTCAAATTCCGCCACCAGGCCCAAACATAACCATGTCATGTGTGCATATAACCAACAAATCACAACCCCTCGCATCATAGAAATGTAATACATAGAACATATCGTAACACAAACAATCTCAACTCTAACCGAATGACACACCTTTCAACAATAACGATGCCAAGTCAGCAAATCCGACCCGGTGTAGAATACACATACTCATTCAGCCCACCAATGGGCTCCCAAATCCAGCCCGGCCATTCCCAAATGAATAAATAGCCCTTCAAAGGTCCACAATGATCTAACCATAAAACATACCACCATCTAGCTAACTTTGGCCACACCTTCACAGTTCGCAACCCCGAACAATCTGCTTCTTAGAACTCCCTATCTCCAAGTCCATAGAACACACGAATCACCATAGCTGAGACCAAATCCGCCACTCGAATGACTAACACATCTCTAATACATAATCATCCTCACGAGAAATAATTCTATAATTCTTCTATGACACATAGCAAAATCTGAACATCAGTAGTTTATCAACCAGGCGAGTACCGCAATACCAATAAAATATATGTAAGTCAAAACACAGTGCCCCTTCTGAATTGCACACACTTCTCAAGCAATTCCAAGTAGTTATAGTCTCCAGCGAAACATCATAAACCATCCATGTTGTCTAAAAATTCCTTCCTTTCCCTTCCAAAACTGAACGGTGACCTTGCACATACAAATCTTAATCCCCACGGGACGCACCATACCTATCATGCCATCATATGAAAATCATGAGAATCTCATAATCAACTTTGAGTCACTAGCAGAATATATACCCGATTAGTCATAAATCTTCTATTTGATCTCATCCAGAGGAAAATCACAACATGAAACATACTCCTCACGCCAGTAGGAATTATCAATCTCAAACCGTGGTAAAACCCCTCGAGAACTCTTCGAAACCTAGTTGCACATAACCAAGCCATCAGAATTGAACCTCTGTAACTCAACCAAGCCACGCAGGTCGCCAAACCCAAGGGTATTTCAACCAAAACACTTGTAGAGCCTCACTACATCATAAGTACCCAAAGAACCGATCATATCCATTACCGTGTTGACCCAATCTACTACCATGTCCTACTTCTCCGAGCTCCTACCGAATTACTCTCAAGTTGGCACTTCTCCTTGCCAGAACACCATGATCCTTAACCAAAGCTCATCACAAGAGATCCTAGCATAAAACCACTCTGCCCTAAGGCCCATAAGTCATTCTATTCCCTTTTAAGCACCCCAAAAGTACCACAACAGAGGCACCCATTCTGAAGAGACCTTCTGTGAATCTAAAGTTGTTTCCTTCACCTTTCTAATACTGAAATGTAGAATCTATGATCATATAGAAATATTGGGAGTCTCGACACCATCCAAAGTAAATCTCATATTCTAGCTATATACAAATCCGAAAAAATTCTCAATTGCTACATATAAATCATCCATTAGAACCTTCTCGAGAGCCATCTATTCTGCTCAAATCTCAATTGCACTGCCCAAACGGGCCTAACAACATGTGTCCCATTAGCACGACAACACCCAAAGAAATAACCCACACCTCCAAGAAATCGAGTGAATCCCTACTCCATGCACACTACATCCGTCACGAATAACAAACTCAAATCATTCCATGATTCCCATATACCCATAAAGTTTAATACATCATGCATCCAAAAACTTCCCTGCTTAAGTCATCCTCAAAATCAAAAACTTCAAGCCATAACCTATCCACAAGTATGCCTCAGACCGAAACCAATACACATAACTGTGCAATCAACTCGTCAATAGCATGTTACACCCCATATTTTCGTACGTGAGAGTATGTCGTAAGTCAATTGATTTAAGCTCAGAAATGAGATCGTCTTTGAAAGTACATAAAGTAATTTAATCATTTTAACTTGGAGTCTAAAAATATTTAAGATCATGATTGCAAGTACCAAGAGGGTTGGAAGACTTAGAAGCTAAACCAATTGAAGAAAATAAGTTTCGTCGAAAGTCAACAAATTGGGAATGTTATAACATGTACCTTTGGGGTGATACTAGGGTTTTTAACATGATAAGGAGGTTATGCTATGATTTATTTTAGTCCTATGATAGTCATTTGGTACGTTTTGAAGGCAATATTGGCAAAGGTCACCACAAGTTACATTCATAAATATGTTGAAAATTAGGTCAAATGTAGATATGCTTTTCTCCAAATATACTTGGAATTATGGGGTTATATACCTAAAAAATTGAATATCTACGATTCTAGTTTCTAAATCATTTAACCTTTCATCGACACGGCATCAGAGTAGAAAGATATTCATGTTTTCGCGAGACTGTGCAAGCAGCTCCCATGGGACCCACAAAGTCGGTGTAAAACTTCAGCTTGTATTTAGGTCAATTATATGTCGTTTTAACTCATTTTTCTCATCCACAACAGTTCCTTAATTCTCCTAAATTCTCTCCAAGGGTTCCTTCATGATTCTAGGGTTAAAACCTAAGATAAAAACTTGAATCCAACGCTAGAAATCTCGTGGTGCTTGCTAGATCGTAGTTCTTCATCTTGTGGTTGTTTTGAAGGGTTCTTCAAAGGTAAGTAACCTCACATTTCGTATTTTTCTTTATGGTTAAGCTAATAATCGGTCCATCCTTCATATATTAGAGTTTCAAGGCGAAATACAAGTGTTTAGACACCAACTTGAACGCAAAAGTTGATTCAAGAAGAGAATACAACTCCTATAGTGTTGTAGTGTGATTGAGGGTTGTTGTGAGCTACACCAGCTGGGGATTTCAAGTTGTAACTTCTTAAGGTAATTAAATCATGTTCTTGGTTGTGCTTAAGGTCAATCATGTGTTGGTTTAGTTGTTTGAGTGAAAATCTACAAGATAGTAATTGACATGGCATAAGGAATTGTTATCTTCTTTTGTTGGCTGTGTTGAGGCTATATATATGGTTTGTTGTGGCTGAAAATTATTATAAATAGTTTTATTATGTTTTGACTTCTATTGTTAAGCTTATCTATGTGCTAATTCAGTGTATTGAAGAAGATAACATGAAAAATAAGATGTTGACGATAAAGGTTAAGGTGCTAGGCGTGTGGACTATATTTGAAGATTATGGTTATGATGTTTTGGGTTGAAAATGATATTTTAAGCATAAGTATTATGTTATATATGTTGTAGGAAGATTCATAGAAAATAATTTGGATTCAAACCATATTTTGTTAGTCGTAAATCGAGCTTGCCGCTCAAAATGGTTGTTGAACTAATCGGAGAGCTTGTTGTGAATTATATTATTGTTGTTTGGGCTATTTGGTGACTTTTGGTAACATATGGGATGTAGTACAAATAGGGGAGGTTCTGTCCATTTTCTTGTAGAATATTGGTTTTCAAATGTGAGAGTTACAACGCTTATATGATGACGACGAAGTCGGTTTACTCCTTGTAGACGTAAGAAGATCATATTGAGCTTGCTTAATGATTGGATAGAAGATTTTGAAGGTATGTTAAGGAACTTCCTTCTTTCTTTTGGCCTGATCTGTGACATTTTACAAATTTAGACTCCATTCTAGGCTTATTATCCTTAAAAAGACCAATTTTAATTACCTCAAGTTTCATGCGTAGTCCGAGCATGAATCTGGAAAGCTTTTATGTGAAAATATGAGAAATAGAAATTTCTACACTTAAAATTTGGTTATTAGTTGACTTTGCTGAACATTTTGAGTAAACGGACCCGGATCTGTGTTCCGATGATCCCAGGAGGTCAGCAGTAAAATATGGGACTTAGGTGTATGCCCGAAATTGAATTCCGAGGTCCCTAGCCTTAGAAAATATTTTTTGAAGAAAATTGTTGTGCTGGTTTTAACAAGAAATAAAGAAATGAAATAATATTTAAAATCATTGGTATCGGGCCCGTATTTTGATTACGGAGCCCGGAACAAGTTTGTTGTGATATTTAAGTCTTATATGTGAAGTTTGATGAGAATCAGAGTTGAATTGACGTGATTTGGACGTCCGGTTAAAAAGTTAGAAATTTGAGTGTTCTTGAAGAAATCTTGAGTTTTGAGGTTAAATTTTAGTTTTTGATGTTATTTTGATGATTTTATCGCACGAGCAAGTCCGTATGATATTTTTAGACTTGCGTGCATGTTTGGTTTGGAGCCCCGAGGGCTCGGGTGAGTTTCGGGTAGGCAACGGAGTGTTTAGACTTAGAAAAATTTCACCCAATTGACATATGATGTTGGCAGACCTCTAATTTCGCAATTGCGAGATCAGGCTTCGCAAATGTGAAGTCCTGGGCCAGCCTCTGATCTCGCAAATGCGGAATCCTTTGGAAGTCGCAAATGCGACAATTTCATCGCATTTGCGATGGTTGCTGGAATTTGAAGGGTTCGTAATTGCGAACCCCTGATCTAAAATGCAAGATCTGCAACCTGTTAGAACTGATTTTAGACGAGTTTTTCACCTCCTTTTCAATTCTCTCAAATCCTAAACCTCCATAGGCAATTTTTCAAAGACCCAAACTTTTCCAAATCATTGGTAAGTGATCTCTAACTAATTTCTTTCAATCCTTAATAACTTTTAACAAGATTCAACCAAAAATCTAGAGTTTTCATGGTAAAAATTGGGGTTTTGGGTAGAACTTACGAATTTTAAATTTTGGAATTTAGACCTCGAATTGAGGTCAGATTCCAAAACCAACTGTATATCCGGGCTCGAGGGAGAATGGATAAACGGATTTTGGTCCGAACCTCGAGTTTAGACCAAGCGGGCCCGGGGTTAATTTTCAACTTTGATAGGAAAATCATAGTTTTTCATTAAAGTTAATACCTTTAGCAATAATTAATGATATTGAACCCAATTGTGATTAGATTCGAGTGAGTTGAAGCCCAATTCTAAAGGAAAAGCAGTGCTTGAGCAGTGAGTGGCCTGTGAATTCGAGGTAAGTGTTGTGTCTAACCTTAGCTTGAGGGAATAGGTATTGTGTGACTACTTGTTACCTATTTTGTTGCTAAATCCAATGTATAGGTGAGGTGACGAGTACCTAAGCGTTGTGGTCAGGTCAAAACATGCGAGTGAAAGTAAATTCTTGTTATTTTGGTAGTTGTAAAGCTTATTACTTGTGATTATCGTTGTTGTTGAATCTTGGAAGTTTCGTATCCGGTTCCACCATGATGGATAATATTGTGAACACTGAGTTGAGATTTAAATAACAAATGACGCTAGAAACTATGTTGGTACACTGATTTCTTGTGAAATCCCTCGTGAATATTGAATTGAGATTGAAATGATAAATAATAATAGAAACTATGATGAAATATCGATTTCCTGTGAAATCCCTCTTTGTATGTTGTTAATGATTCTGTGATTGGTAAGGAGGAGTGTAAATCACGAAGGGTGATGCCGTGCATGATCCAAATATATTTTATTGTGAGGAAGAGTGTAAAGCACGAAATGTGATGTCGTGCCTCAATAAAGTACATTGTGAGAGTAAAAGCACGAAGGGTAATGTCGTGCCTCAATTAAGTACATTATGAGAGTAAAAGCACGAAGGGTGATGTCGTTCCTGAATGAAATACATTGTGAGAGAAAAAGCACGACGGGTGATGCCGTGTATGCTTATTTATGATATGGGGAGGATGAGAGTAAAAGCACGAAGGGTGGTGCCGTGCGAGTTCCTTTTTTATTCTTATTGCTTTGTATTATTGTTGATTACTGTTTATTGTTATCTTGTTGTGTTTCTTACTCTTTATTTTAAATTCCCCATAACATGATCCCTTCCCATTATTGGATATAATGTTAATCTTTAATTTCTATTGTTGCTTCTAGTATGTTTATTCATGTCCAAGTTTTACGTGGTGTCATGTTGTAGCGTTGTTACTAGTTCGCCGAGGTTAGGATCTGCACTTACTCAGTACATGGGGTCGGTTGTACTGATACTACACTGTGCACTTCTTGTGCAGATCTAGGTATCTGTCAAAGCTAGGTGAAAGTAGTTGATGATTCTATACGCGCGGAGACACAAGGTAGATCTGCTGGCATCCACAAATTCCTGGAGTCTTGCCTTATCTAGTTAGATTGCTGTTTTATTTCGTTCAAAACAGAGATATATTTATTTAAGCCCAATTATTTCTAGTACTCCTTTGTATATCGTGGATTGTGACACCAGACTCTGGGTAGTTGTGTAGTTAGTATTAGTTCGTGACTCGTTATTGCTAGTTCGAATATTATTCTGGTATTATTTTTGTGCAGTAGTAGTTTTCGTATGTACTTTAAATTGTTTTATTATGGTGAAGAAAATTTTGAAAAGGAAATGGTTAGTTGAATTTCTAACATCGGCTTGCCTAGCAAGTATGGTGTTAGGCATCATCACGATCTCGTGGATTAGGAATTTGGGTCGTGACAAGTTGGTATCAGAGCACTAGGTTGCCTAGGTCTCATAATTCACAAACAAGCTTAATAAAGTCTGAGGGATCGGTGCGGAAACTTCTATACTTATCTCTCAGACGATATGAAGTTAGGAACAAACTCAATGTTATTTATACTCCATTATGTGGTTCTTGTGATCTCAAATGCTCATAGAACTGTTCTATTCTCTCGTAAACGATGAGAACGCGTGCTTCCTCTTCCGTTGACCAAAAATTTGGTCCTATAACAACAACAACAGCTCCTATTAGGGGAAGAGGCCGAGGCAGTGACAGGACTCAGCCCGTTGCTCATACTGCAGGCCCAGGTGCAGAGCCCTAGGTTGATATTGATGAGGGGGCTCCAGCTCAGACCGTTCCAACTAGATCAGCTCAGGTCCCAGAGGGGTTCATTGCTACCACGGTGCTTCAAGATGCTTTGGTCTAATTAGTGGGCCTTATGGAGAGTGTATCCTAGACTGGCACACTCCCTATTGTAGCATCCGTATCTCAGGCTGGAGAAGGGGTCCAGACTCCTGCTACCCACACTCCTGATCAGACTACTCCTCAGGTCCAAACCCCAGCAGCCAACCAAGTTGGGGTAGTTCAAACAGTTGTTGCAGCCCCGATTGCTGATGGGGAAACTATGACTTCCGATGCTTTATGGAGACTGGACAAGTTCATCAAGCTTTTCCCTGTTCACTTCAGTGGTGCTACTTCAGAGGATCCTCAGGAATATCTGGACAGTTGTCATGAGGTTCTTCGTAATATGGGTATTTTGGATACCAATGGGGTCGACTTCGTCGCGTTTCAGATGACTGATTTCGCCAAGAAATGATGGAGGGATTATTTGTTGACTAGACCAGCTACGTCACCTTCTCTAACTTCGGATCAGTTTTCTCACCTTATTTTGGAGAAATTTTTGCCTATCACTACTAGAGAAGAGAAGCGTCGTCAGTTGAGCGTCTTTAGCAGGGCGGCATAATAGTTACCCAGTATGAGAACCTCTTTGTGGATTTGGCTCGCATGTTATTCTTTTGTTACCCACAAAAAGAGAGAGAGAGTTAGGAGATTTATTGAGGGCCTTGCTCATCCTATCAGATTGAAGATGGCCAAAGAGACGGGGGCTGAGATTTCCTTTCAGGACGTGGCCAATGTGGCCAGGAGAGTTGAGTCGGTTCTTGGGATGGGAGGTCAGGGTTCAAGCAAGAGACCTCGCCATTCCGGTGGATTCAGTGGTGCCTCATCTAGAGGAGGGGGTACTCAGGGCAGAGGACATCCTTCCAGAACATTTAATTCAGCACTCCAGATGTCCTAGAGGGCCCCAGGTGGTCGTGGCTCTCATTTACCTTATTTTGATCAGTCATCCCCTATTAATGCACCTACTTTCCAGAGCTTTCAGGGGGATTATCCAGGTCGACAGGGTCAATTTGCAGGCCAGTAGTCTCGACAGCCGAGGTTTTGTTATACTTGTGGTGACCCGAGGCACATTGCTAGGTATTGCCTTCATGCGTCGGATAATTCTCAGTACCAGAATTCTCGTGATATAGTTCCGACACCAGTTGCAGCACCACCTGACCAGCCAGCTAGGGGTAGGGTTCAGGTAGCCAGAGATAGAGGTCAGAATGCTAGAGGTGGAGGCCAGCCCGCTAGAGGTGGAGGCCAGCCCGTTAGAGGTGGAGGTCCACCTGTTAGGGGTCCTCCCAGTGAAGTAGTTCAGGGTGGTGGGGCCCATCCCCGATTATATGCATTTCCAGCTAGACCCAAGGCGAAGTCCTCCGATGCAGTTATCACAAGTACCATTTCAGTTTGTAATATAGTTGCTTCAGTTTTGTTTGATCCAGTGTCTACTTATTCTTATGTGTCATCTTATTTTGCCTCATATTTGGTTGTGCCCCCGTGACTCCTTGAGTGTCCCTGTTTATGTGTCTACACCGGTGGGGGATGCTATTGTGGTAGATCGTGTATATCGTTCGTGCGTGATCGTTATTGAGGGTCTTGAAACTAGTGTAGACCTTTTTCTTCTTGACATGGTCGATTTTGATGTCATATTAGGCATGGATTGATTCTCGCCTTATTATGCCATCTTGGACTGTCACGCCACGTCAATTACTTTAGCTTTGTCGGTATTGCTCGGTTAGAATTGAAAGGGACTCATGTTCATTCTCCCAGCAGAGTGATTTCTTATGTCAAGGCTCGTCGCATGGTTGAAAAGGGATGTTTGGATTATTTGGCTCATATTCGTGATTCTAATGCCGAAATTTCTTCAATAGAGTCAGTGCCTATTGTTTGGGAGTTTCCCAAAGTGTTTCCTGCAGACCTGCCAGGGATGCCACCCGATAGGGATATTGATTTTTGTATTGATGTGGCTCCGGGCACTCAGCCCATTTCTATTCCTCCATACCCAATGGCCCTACAAATATTGAAAGAATTGAAAGAACAGTTGCAAGACCTTCTTGATAAGGGTTTCGCCGTAGGGTGCACCAGTTTTGTTCGTAAAGAAGAAGGATGGATAGATGAGAATGTGTATAGATTACCGGCAGTTGAATAAGGTTACTATCAAAAATAAGTATCCTTTGCCGAGAATTGATGATTTATTTGATCAGCTTCAGGGTGCCAGTGTATTTTCGAAAGTTGATCTGAGATCGAGCTACTATCAGTTGAAGATTAGGGCGTCCAATGTTCCTAAGACAGCCTTTCGGACAAGGTATGGGCACTATGAATTTTTGGTGATGTCTTTTGGCTTGACTAATCCCAGCAGCCTTTATGGATTTGATTAATCGGGTTTTCAAGCCTTATCTGGATTCCTTCGTAATTGTGTTCATTGATGATATACTTATATACTCCCGCAGTCAGGAGGAGCATGAGTAGCACCTCTGTATAGCACTCCAGACTTTGAGGGATAATCAGTTGTATGCAAAATTTTCAAAGTTTGAATTCTGGTTAGATTCAGTAGCTTTCTTGGGTCACATCGTATCAGCAGAGGGTATTCAGGTAGATCCTAAGAAGATAGAGGCAGTCAAGAATTGGCCTAGACCCACTTCAGCCACGAAAATCAGGAGCTTCTTGGGTTTAGCGGGATACTACCGTCGTTTTGTGGAGGGGTATCATTCTGCCCGGGAAGAACTTCACTCCCAAGACGTTAAGCTAGCAAGACTAATAGGTTAAGTCTAGGGCGCCAACCCTCACTAGAAGTCAGTTTTTTTTATTCCTGCGGTCTTGGCCTGAGAAAAATGATCATCGTCAATAGTAGCCTCGATGATGAGATTGACTCAGAAGGGTGCCCCATTTAAATGGTCGGATGAGTGTGAGGCAAGCTTTCAGAAGCTCAAGACAGCCTTGACTTCAGCCTCTTTGTTGGTGTTGCCATCAGGTTCAAGAACTTTTACAGTATATTGTGATGCTTCGCGTGTTGGGCTTGGAGTAGTATTGATGCAGGATGGCAGGGTGATTGTATATGCGTCTCGGCAATTGAAAGTTTATGAGAAGAATTATCATGTTCATGACTTGGAGTTTGCCTCCATTGTTCAGGCATTGAAAAGATGGAGGCACTATCTATATAGCGTGCCATGTGAGGTTTACACGGATCATCGTAGCCTCCAGTAATTATTCAAGCAAAAGGATCTTAATTTGAGACAGAGTAGATGGCTAGAGTTATTGAAAGATTATGATGTCACTATATTGTATCATCCAGGAAAGGCCAATGTGGTGGCCGATGCATTGAGTAGGAAGGGAGTAAGTATAGGCAGCCTTGCATTTATTCCAGTTGGTGAGAGACCGTTGGATTCATATATTTAGACGTTGTCTAATCAGTTTGTGAGGTTGGACATTTCGCCCAGCCATGTTCTAGCTTGTACAGTTGCTCGGTCTTCCTTATTCGAGCGTATCAGAGATCGGCGGGATGATGACCCGCACTTGATGGTCCTTAGGGACACTATTCGGTACGGTGGTGCCAAGAAGGTTACAGTTGGAGATGACGGTGTTTTGAGGATTCAGGGTCGTATATGTGTGCCTAAGGTTGATGGACTTAGTGAGTTGATCCTTGAGAAGGCTCACAGTTCTAACTATTTTATTCACCCGGGTGCTGTCAAGATGTACCAGGACTTGCGACAACACTATTGGTGGAGAAGGATTAGAAAGGATATTGTTGCTTATGTGGATCGTTGTTTGAATTACCAACAGGTGAAATATGAGCATCAATGACCCGGTGGTTTACTTCAGTAGATAGAGATTCCTGAGTGGAAGTTGGAGCGTATCACTATGGACTTCGTTCTTGGACTCCCACGGACTCAGATGATGTTCGACGTTGTTTAGGTTATTGTGGATAGGTTGAATAAATCAGCACATTTCATTCCAGTGGCAAGTACTTATACTTCGGAGCGCTTGGCAGAGATATATATATTCAAGATATTGTTCGCCTTCACGGTGCGCCCGTATCTATTATTTCTGATCGAGGTATGCAGTTTACCTCGCACTTTTGGAGGGCAGTTCAACGAGAGTTGGGTACACGAGTTGAGTTGAGCACAGCATTTCATCCTCAGATGGACGGACAGTCCGAGCATACTATTTAGATCTTGGAGGATATGCTCTGTGCTTGTGTTATTGATTTTGGAGGTTCTTGGGATCAATTCTTGTCGTTAGCAGAGTTTGCGTACCATATAGTTATCTGTCAAGCATTCAAATGGCTCCCTATAAGGCATTATATGGTAGACGGTGTAGATTTCTATTTGGGTGGTTTGAGCTGGGAGAGGCTCGATTATTGGGTACAGACTTAGTTCAGGAGGCCTTAAATAAGGTCAAGGTTATACAGGATCAACTATGTGCAGCTCAGTCTAGGCAAAACAATTACGCTAACTGTAAGGTTCGTGATGTGGCATTAATGGTTGGAGAGAGATATTACTTCGGGTATTGCCCATGAAGGGTGTCATGAGATTTGGGAAGAAGGGAAAGTTGAGCCCTAGGTATATCTGACCATTTGAGATTCTCTAGAGAGTTGGGGAGGTAGCTTATAGACTTGCATTGCCTCCAGGGTTATCCTTAGTTCATCCGGTACTCCATGTGTCTATGCTCTGTAAATATCATGGTCACCCGTCCCACGTGTTAGATTTCAGCTCTGTCCAATTGGACAAAGATTTTACTTATGAGGAGGAGTCGGCAGCCATTTTAGACCGACAGATTCGTCAGTTGAGATCAAAGAGTTACCCTTCAGTTCGAGTGCAGTGGAGAGGTCAGCCGGTTGAGGCAGCTACTTGGGAGTCCGAGTCGGGCATACAGAGTAGATATCTGCACGTGTTTGCCGTTCAGGTTATTTTCTATGTCCGTTCGAGGACGAATATTTGTTTTAGAGGTGAAGATTGTGATGATCCAAAGGGTCATTTTATGAATTTACACTCCATTCTAGGCTTATTAGCCTTAAAAGACTAATTTTAAATACCTCGAGTTGCGTGCGCAGTCCGGGCGTGAATCCGGAAAGCTTTTATGTGAAAATATCAGAAATAGAAATTTCTAGAGTTAAAATTTAGTTTTTAGTTGACTTTGGTCAACATTTTGCCCGGATCTGTGTTCCGACGATCCCGGGAGGTCCACAGTAAAATATGGGACTTGGGTGTATTCCCGAAATTGAATTCCGAGGTCCCTAGCCTTAGAAAATAATTTTTGAAGAAAATTGCTGTGTTGGTTTTTACAGGAAATAAAGAAATGAAATAATATTTGAAATCCTCGGTAACGGGTCTGTATTTGGGTTCCGGAGCCTGGAACAAATTTGTTGTGATATTTAAGTGTTATCTGTGAAATTTGATGAGAATCGGAGTTGAATTGACGTGATTTGGACGTCCAGTTGAAAAGTTAGAAATTTGAGTGTTCTTGAGGAAATCTTGAGGTTTTGAGGTTAAATTTGTAGTTTTTGATGTTATTTTGATGATTTGATCGCACGAGCAAGTCCGTATGATATTTTTAGACTTGTTTTCATGTTTGGTTTGGAGCCCCAAGGGCTCGGGTGAGTTTCGGGTAGGCTACAGAGTGTTTAGACTTAGAAAAATTTCACTCAGCTGATATATGGTGTTGGCAGACCTCTGATCTCGCAATTGCGAGATCAGGCTTCGCAAATGCGAAGTCCTGGGCCAGCCTCTGATCTCACAAATGCGAGATCCTGGTCGCAAATGCAGAATCCCTCGGAAGTCGCAAATGCGACATTTTCATCGCATTTGCGATGGTTGCTGGAATTTGAAGGGTTCGCAATTGCGAACCCCTGATCGCATATGCAAGATTTGCGACATGTTAAAACAGATTTTAGACAGGTTTTTCACCTCCTTTTCAATTCTCTCAAACCCTAAACCTCCATAGGCGATTTTTCAAAGACTCAAACTTCCCCAAATCATTGGTAAGTGATCTCTAACTAATTTCTTTCAATCCTTAATAACTTTTAACAAGATTTCAACCAAAAATCTAGAGTTTTCATGGTAAAAATTGGGGTTTTGGGTAGAACTTAGGAATTTCAAAATTTGGAATTTAGACCTCGAATTGAGGTCAGATTGCAAAACCAACTGTATATTCGGGCTCGGGGGAGAATGGGTAAACGGATTTTGGTCCGAACCTCGAGTTTAGATCAAGCGGGCCCGGGGTCGATTTTTCATATTTTGATAAGAAAACATAGGAAAATCATAGTTTTTCATTAGAGTTAATTCCTTTAGCAATAATTAATGGTATTGAACCCAATTGTGATTAGATTCGATTGAGTTGAAGCCCAATTCTAAAGAGAAAGCAGTGCCTGAGCAGCGAGTGGTCTGTGAATTCGAGGTAAGTTTTGTGTCTAACCTTAGCTTGAGGGAATAGGTATTGTGTGACTACTTGTTACCTATTTTGTTGCTAAATCCAATGTATAGGTGAGGTGACGAGTACCTATGCGTTGTGTTCTGGTCATAACATGTGAGTGAAAGTAAATTCTTGTTATTTTGGTAGTTGTAAAGCCTATTACTTGTGATTATCGTTGTTGTTGAATGTTGGAGTTTGGTATCCGGTTCCACCATGATGGATAATATTGTGAACACTGAGTTGAGATTTAAATAACAAATGACGCTAGAAACTATGTTGGTACATTGATTTCTTTTGAAATCCCTTGTGAATATTGGATTGAGAATGAAATGATAAATTATAATAGAAACTCTGAGGAAATGTCGATTTCCTGTGAAATCCCTCTTTGTATGTTGTTAATGATTCTGTGATTGGTAAGGAGGAGTGTAAAGCACGAAGGGTGATGCCGTGCATGATCCAAATATATTCTATTGTGAGGAAGAGTGTAAGCACGAAGGGTAATGTCGTGCCTGAATGAAGTACATTGTGAGAGTAAAAGCACGAAGAGTGATGTCGTGCCTGAATGAAGTACATTGTGAGAGTAAAAGCATGAAGGGTGATGATGTGCCTGAATGAAATACATTGTGAGAGTAAACGCACGAAGGGTGATGCCGTGTATGCTTATTTATGATATGGGGAGGATAAGAGTAAAAGCACGAAGGGTGGTATCGTGCGAGTTCCTTTTTTATTCTTATTGCTTTAAATTATTGTTGATTACTATTTATTGTTGTCTTGTTGCGTTTCTCAGTCCTTATGTTAAATTCCCCATAGCATGATCCCTTCCCATTATTGGATATAATGTTAATCTTTAATTTCTATTGTTGCTGCTAGTATGTTTATGCATGTCCAGGTTTTACATGGTAACCTGTCCTAGCCTCGTAACTACTTCGCCGAGGTTAGGATTTGCACTTACTCAGTACAAGGGGTCGGTTGTACTGATACTACACTGTGCACTTCTTGTGCAGATCCAGCTACCAGTCAAAGCTATTGTGCAGGTACGACACCTATTGTGCAACCACTGATCAGTTGGGTTTTATCGAGCTCCACGTGGCCGGGTATGATTCTACCGAGCCTTATGATGGCCGGGTACGTTTTTACCGAGTCCTATTCGAGGCCGGGTATGATATGATGAGGATGATGCCCCCAAAGGTGTATGTTTTTAAAATTTTATGCATATATATATGTATCCTGCATTTCATGGCAGTAGCACTCAAAGGCACTCAGATGCTATAGGTTGTATCTCCTATATCTCTCTTTACATTATTGTTCATATTTATGCTTTCTGCCTTACATACTCGGTACTTTATTCGTACTGACGTCCCTTTTGTCTAGGGATACTGTGTTTCATGCTAGTAGGTCCCGATAGATAGGTTGACGGTCCTCCTAGTAGGCTATCAGCTAAACGGAAGGTGTTGGTGCACTCCACTTGCTCCGGAGTTGCCTATTTGGTCAGTATGATTTGGACATGTATTGCTTGGTATTGCGGGGCCTTATCCCGACCTTTATGATGTTTATGTACTCTTAGAGGCTTGTAGAAGGATGTCATGTATATGGATACTTGTATGGCCTTGTCGGCCTATGTTTTGAGTTTCCAAATGATCATTTCGGCCTTATAGGTCCGTCTATCACATGTATAAGTTTGTATATCATGTTGGGTCGTCGTATGTCGAGTATTCCGTTATGTTTTATTCATGTTATCTCATGACGGCCTTTCTGGCTCATTTACCCCTGATAGTATGACAATAAAGATATGTTACATTGGTACTCGGTTGAGTAAGGCACTGGGTGCCCGTCGCGGCCCTTCGATTTGGGTCGTGACATAGCAGACTCCCCCACTTGGCTCAAAGCCATGGAATAGAACATCTGATAACTTACAATAACCATACTGCCATAATACGCAATAACCATTCATCCTCGTGGAGGACATGTCAACTTTCTCAGTAAATCCAAACTCAAATCGCAACACCTATACCCACTGGTAGAAAAGAAAGCTTCCACACAACATCATAAAGATCACACATCCGTAAATTACCTCGCAGGTGATAACTTAGATGCTTTGCCGCAAACTGACGTCTCTCTATACCCATTTACAGTCACAACTACTAAGCAATCACTTAATCTTCCTGATTCTTAACTCATCAACAAGACATGAGAATCTAATCCGTTCCACAATTAAACAACATGAAAGATCCTTCAACACACTCATAACTAGAGACTGTACGTCACATCAAAACAGAAATCAAGCACCCAATAGTCCTTTTACATCTCAAGCAAACTCTCCTCGTCACATTCAAACCATCTGAACGCGTCCCACATTCACACCATACTCGCCATATAGCCATCTAACAACTCATCGGGCCACATATTCCACTCATATGGACACTACCGGACATATAAGTTCAAAAGCACATGTTCACGCAACCGAAATCACCGTGCTCAAGCTACAGTCAAAACTCGGCCTCAAGTCCTCCAGACTTGTCCAACATTAAATACAGAAGAACGCATCTCGCACTTGATCCATAGAATCACAAGTCGTTGATGCACAGTTGATACCGAGCGCTCACGTACGCGTACGAGTGAGTGGAAGGAATTGAAAGCGATACGCTTTAAGCTGAATCAATGTCGCACGATAAAGAATGAAAGATGAGAAGTTTATCCTAAATTCCATGTAGCCTATCAAAGATAGGTATGGAAGTTATCATAGTGATCCGCAAGACTCTACTAGACACTTCCTCATAACTCGCAGAACCTAGAGCTCTGATACCGACTTGTCATGAGCCAAAACCCAACTAGTCGTGATGGCACCTAACCCAACCCGCTTGGTAAGCCAATTTAATAAAATCCAATACCAATGATATTTAATGATAAATGTAATGATAGTATAACTGAACTTCTATACAAAGAATTCAAAAGGACTAGTAGTACAAATCACGAGCTTCTAAGATTTAGAGTTTACAAAGCCGGTATGAAATACATACATCATCTGTTTGACATATACATGAACAGATTAATAATTCTAAAGCTACCAAGAACAAGTAGCAGCTATGACCGAAATGCAGGTACATCTTCAATGCCACACCCTCCATACACAGTAACATCAGCATCCAAAAATTTGCGCGCAAGGTGCAGAAGTGTAGTATGAGTACAACCAACCCCGTATACCCAATAAGTAACAAACCTAACATTTGGTTGAAAGTAGTGACGAGCTGTTATAAAGGATAGAGTCCAACACCAGTAGCCTACAACAGCTCATAACAATATAATAAAAGTGGTTCAAGAAATTACTCAGAGATATGATGCTCAGCTAGTTCACAATTATAGAAAATAATCATGTTTTTCAAGTATAACAGTAAAACCCAAATCCTTCACCGAAATTACCAAAATATGAGTAAGTCATAAACCTTTGATTTTTCCCAAAAACTTTCAACAACAGATAAGATTCAATCTCATATTGCATGAGGAAAGTACATCTCTATGCCTTCATGTTAATGTGCATGTGAAGTCATAAATGTCCAAAACCGTGTAGCATGAGGAAATGCACCTCTATGCTTGTATTTCAAGTATGCATGTTGATGTAATGTATCATAGTGACGAACTCATGTACTCACACTCTTAGAGTACTTAATATCACGGTCTCACACTCCCACTCATCACTCTCAATCACTCAGCACACTCAGTCACTAGGCACTGTACGGTACCTGTTGCGGCGCGCAACCCGATCCCATCATGAATAAATCGAAATTGCGCTCATTATGGGTGTGCAGACTCCGGAGGGGCAGATCCAGCCCAAACGCTAATAAATCATATTGAGGCGCACATATCCTGGCCCCATCGTGAATCAACAATACATGTTGTAGTGTGCAGCTCGATCCCATCATGAATGAATAGTACGCGTTGCGGCGTGCAACCCGATCCCATCAATATCACTAACAAACATGCCCTCGACCTCACTCGATCATCAAGATCTACAGTCTCTCGGACTCACAGTGTCATGAAAATCAGCCCAGAATGATGATATGATGTATTAATAAATGGCAACAGAGACTGAGATATGATGTGCAAATGAATGAGTATGACTGAGTATGTAATTGCAATTTAAGCAAACAACTCAACAACAGATATGACCTCAATGGGTCCCAACAGAATAAGCATATAGCCTAAACATGGTTTCTAACATGGGTCACAACTCAATTACTCTAGCATGTAGAGATCTCATGGATAAAAACAAGATTAGATAACTACACAGTACCACAAAAACAACTGAGTCATAATTCATACGGTGCACGCCCACACACCCGTCACCTAGCATATGCGTCACCTCAACACCAAACACATAGAACGTATATTGGGGTACATACACTCAGCATCAAGTTTAGAAGTGTTACTTATCTCGAACAGTCCAAATCTAATACCGAGCAAGCCAAGTGATGCTCCAAAAATGCCATCTCGTTGTACCGACCTCCAAAAGGTCTTGCACTAGCCAAAAGCAACTCAAATACATAAAAAAATGCCTAACAAAACAAACACAATCGATAAAAGTTGAATCTTTAATCAAAAGCCTAAAGTTAATCCAAAAGTCAAACCCGGGACCGCACCTCAAAACCCAAAAAAAACTCAAAAACTCTGACAGCCCATTCAATTACGAGTCCAATAATACTAGTTTCACTCAAATCTGACTCCGAATCGACGTTCAAAACTCAAAATTTTACTCTATGAAACTTTAGAAAAAACTCCAAATTTCTCTCTTTAAATCCTCAATCAATTGCCAAAACGAAGATAAATTCATGAAAAAAAAATAAAAACCTAGTAGAGAACGCATACCCCGATCCATATGGTGAAAATTAGATCGCGATGTTGTTCCCACGATTGCGTAGCTTTGTGAGCCTTGTGTATCGCAATCGCGGAGAAGAAAGATGCACTATCCCAGAAATTGCACCACGCGATCACCGCAACGGCCTCGCGAACGCGATACACAAGGCTCACAAAGCTACGCAATCGCGGGAAAAACATCGCGATCGCGAAGAGGAAACCAGTTGCCTGCCTAGCTCAGCCCAAACACTACACGAACGCGCCTCCACTATGCGAACGCGTACTGTATCCAACACCAAGCTACGCGATCGCATTCATGATCCCGACAGTGATTAAGAAACTGCCCAGCTCCAATTTTCCCTCTACGTAATCGTATCTCTCATTTCGTGATTGCGAAGAACAGTGGGCGCACAAGACATCAGCAGAACCAGCAGTGCGATTATGCAAAAAAATGGTCCGAAAATAATCCAAATCACGCTCGAGTCCCTTAGGACCCCTTCTGAATATTTCAAAAAGTCTTATAATATAACACGAACCTACTCGAGGCCTCAAATAACTCATAAACATCGAAATGACGAATCTCACCTCTGATCAAACTTAATGAACTTTTAAACTTTCAACTTCCAATACTCGCGTTGAAGAATATCAAATCAACTCGGAATGAACTCAAATTTTGCACACAAGTCCCAAATGATATTACGAAGCTATTCCAACTCCCGAAACCACAATCCGAATTTGATATCCTTAAAGTCAACTCTTGGTCAAACTTATAAAATTTCCAAACCTTCAAATCTCCAAATTTGCCAATTAGTGCTGAAACCTTCTAGATATATCCGAATGCAAATCCGTACATACGCCCGAGTCCAAAATCATAATTCGGACTTAACGGAACCATCAAAACTCCGAACCTAGGTCAAATACTAAAAAGTCAAACTTGGTCAACTCTTCTAACTTTAAAGATTCAACCATGTAATTCATTTTTCTAAATCAATTCCGAATAACCTGAAAACAAAATCTGACGATTCACACAAGTTCTAATACGTCATACAGTGTTTCTCAAGACTTCAAATAGCTAAATAAAAATGTAAATGCGCAAAACAATCGGCTGGATCGTTACATTCAAGAAGTAGTTCCCAGAGAACAACCTCAAGAATATATTTCAATAAACAAAATTATTTATTGACTTAAGAAAGTGTCTCATTAATAGTATTACTAATTTCACTCAAGTTATTATCTTATTTGGTTTCGAGATAAATCTTATTAATTATTATGTATACCACAAGTTTAGTGCGAGTAAGTATATATTTTTTATTGTCTAATGTATGATCAACTTTCTATGCTTCTGAATATCTCATTTAATTTAGGGATTTTGGAAAAATATTTAAATAATTTATAATCTATTTGAAAGCAGATTAAATGTTCAAAAGGTAATTATAGAGAACATATATTCTAAGCTCACATAAAGAAAACTGAAAGAGTTAAAGATAATTAGGTATTCGGATATCAACTTCACTAGATGCTGATATGATATGACACACTTGGTTGATAAGCTATATAATGAAGAGTGTTAAATAAACACTGACAACTCTATTCACCACAGTAGTTAATTTATAACATATTATCTAGCATTTGATTACGGAATATGACTCCAAAATTTTATCACTGGCTGGGAATATATGGATAAAGTTAAAAGGACACTTAAGTTATTTTGTGACAATAAGCTAGCAGTCTTGTATTCCAATAATGACAGGATTTCGATAAAGTCAAAGCACATGACATAAAGTTTCTGGTTATTAAAGAAAGAGTTCGGAGTGATTAGATGTCTATAGAACATATTGGTACAGACTCCATAGTCGCGATTTCATTTATTAAGGGACTACCACCCAAGGTCTTTCATGGGCACACTGCTCATATGAGTGTCATGTCATTTAAGAATATTTAGTTTCAGTGGGAGTTTGTATCCCTTTAAATATTCTTTATATACACAATTTTGTTTTCAGTTTAAGGTTTCAAGTTATGGGTTAAGTTTAAGGATAATTGAGGTTATTTCTACATAAATAAAGTATTCAATTTATATTTCGCTCTGGCTTGTTTTCCATTGGACCAGTTGAAAAAAGACATGCTTGGATCACATTGCATGTAATTTTCATACTACGCGTATATACCTGATTTATATCATTTGTTTATGTTGGTATTTGTGATCAAGGAAGGTTTAGTTTTGATAAATGTAACAAAAGCCGCATTGGTCCAATATTTGCATAATTGACGGACGAGATTGTTCAAAGGCACTTTAGTTTATGATAGCTAATATTTTTTTGAGCTCATATGGTGACATACAATTATACAGATGTGTGTGTGTATGTGTGTATGTATATAGTCCAAGTGAGAGATTGTAAGAATGTATGGACTTGCACATATATTTTGTGTTAAGCATAATTGTATGTTGATTGCTATTATTAAAGGTTGACCCAAATTGCAATTGATCTATTAAGGTTTTAAAGTTAGATGGGTCTATAAGACGCCTTCTAAAGCATGAGGTTTATGTGTAGATATACGGATGTAGTTTTTAATTCAATGATGGGCTAAGTTATAAATACATAAGTTTGTGCACCTATTAATCAGGTTATGGTCCCCAACTTAGACGTTTGGTTTTCTTTCTAGCATCTCACCGCTAGGAAGGTGATTACGGCTTACGTCTTGATTTGGAAGATCACTTATCGCAACAAAGGAGTTTCATCCATTCCTATGGATTCAGGTACGCTTCCGCATCTAATATTTATTCTTGATGATTTGACATAATAGTTCTTGGGTAAAAGATGATAGTTTTCATGTGAAAGTACTTTTGGTTCTAACATTTAATTCATTTGTATTTATTAATATTGATAGTGTTGAACTTTGTGATCATCTCATCTAAAGCTTAAGTTGTTACATGTTTTATTTATTTAATTTATTATCTCTTCAATACGCTCCTTCACATGCGGGCTTCATCTTTTCATTGGCCAAGCACATAAAAGTATAATTTTTGTAATGGGTAGCAGTGAAACTTAAACTCAGGACCTTTGTCTGCTCTAATACCATATTCAACTATATGAGCATCTCATTTAAAAATTTAAGTTGTTAGAGAAAATACACTTATTTATTTAATTATCTCTTCAACAAATACTGCTTACAAATAGTTTGGCACATACCAGTAGAAATACTATTTCAAAAGTTTTAAAGAAATTAAGGTTTTGATAATTTGCAGTCACATTGTTGAGTAAGTTTGAATTGTTATACATGGTTTTAGAATGCTCTATTAGCTTGAGAATTCATTTATAACTTGTTATTGACGGAACGTATAAACATTTTGCACACGTAATTATCTTATTGTAACGGGGTACATGTTTTATTTTCTAACTTATTAGTTGCACTTATTATAGATAGTGTATTTGTAATTATCTTTTAAATGATTTAGAATATAATTTTTTATACATTTTCAGTGTATAAAATTTGAATTTGAATACCAAAATATAGAGACTTAAATTTAAGTCTTAAGTTAATGAAGAAAAAGACTACATTAAGTTTGAAGTCAGTTCAGCACATGTGAGGTTTTCACACAAGGGAAACTTGACAAGATTTTCAGGAAAACCATGTGCATTTGAATATGAGAAGAATAGATCCGGCACTAAGGGGTCTGACCATTGCTATAATTAACTTAGTAATGTTAACTTGAAATCAAAATGATGAAAGAACCAAACCTAAAGCTCTTCCAATGGGTTTGAAGTACAACCATTCCACCAAATCCAATGCTTCTAATAAGTTTCTTTCTTTAAGAACTTCAACTATTCTCACAACAACTCTCTTCATTGCTTCTCTTTTCTACTTATTTTCCCCTTCAAGAAAATCACATCGGGGAGGTCTATTTCATGGATGTCCACAAGTCCACAAGTGACTAGTGGAATATACAAAGTAGACAAAATAAATATACAGTTGTCTGAAAGGGGTAGACAAAAATATTCAAAAATAATAGAAACTTCACAGTGCTGCTGAGGAACGCCGGGAAGGGCAGCTCACCGTGTAGTCTAGTCTAGTAAGTACTCTCACAATCACGCTCCGGTATGATAACCAGATGCATCAACCTCAAAACCTGTACAATTAAGTACAGAAGCGTAGCATGAGTATATATAAACAAATATGTACCCAGTGAGTATCCAGTCTAAACTCGAAGAAGTAGTGACGAGAGGTAGACGTATTACTCACTAGGGTCATTAGCAATAGACCCAAATTCCAACTCATGTCGTGATGGCCCCCAACACCGGAGTGGGGCAAGCCAACATCAGTTTACTAGCGAGATTACTTTACTTATTTAAATTTTTAAGTGCTTGACAAATTTTAGATTTAGAATCATTTAAAGAAAACGGTCAAGTGATGCAACTTGATTAAATGAACTCAAAAGATCGTTTTCCAACATATGTAGTGTAGACAAAAATATTAGAAAAACCAACTACGCGTGCCAAGACCTAGTGTCACAAGTCCACAAGTGACTAGTGGAATATACAAAGTAGACAAAATAAATATACAGTTGTCTGAAAGGGGTAGACAAAAATATTCAAAAATAATAGAAACTTCACAGTGCTGCTGAGGAACGCCGGGAAGGGCAGCTCACCGTGTAGTCTAGTCTAGTAAGTACTCTCACAATCACGCTCCGGTATGATAACCAGATGCATCAACCTCAAAACCTGTACAATTAAGTACAGAAGCGTAGCATGAGTATATATAAACAAATATGTACCCAGTGAGTATCCAGTCTAAACTCGAAGAAGTAGTGACGAGAGGTAGACGTATTACTCACTAGGGTCATTAGCAATAATATAATTAAACCGGTTTAATCAGGATTAGCAATTATGGAAATCAAGTAGACATGGAATATCAAGTATATGAACTACCACATACCGCAAGTGTCAAATAACAACATTAATACAAATCCAAGGCCCCCTACCACATAGAACAATTCATTTGACAATATTCATAAGACTCTCAGTCAAATACATAGCATATAGTATGCCGAGGCGTACGGCCGAAGCGACGCAAAAATTTAAATGTGCACTGCCGAAGGTTCAAACGGCTCTAACCATAGATGCATCTATTACCCCGCTCGCAAATCGATCGTTCGACGCGGTTGACATAATATAAGGCTACCTCGCTCACGAATCATACATGCGACACGGGTGCTCGTATACATACACAGAATTGTCAGGAAATTCAGGAAATATGGAATTCATACTTGGAAAGAATAGAATCATGGCAACAGCAAGATTTAATGTAACCTTCCATTTTCTCATGCTAGTTTCAAGGATAATGATCGCCTAGGAATACATGCAGGGATACAAGTAAGGCATATAAGCATGCTTGAGAGTCCTAAAGACTACCCGGCATAACATAGTAGTAGCTACGCACGGACTCTCGTCACCTTGTGCGTGAGTAGCCCCCGCAAATAAGGACAATTCAATCATTTATAATTAGCTATGGGGACAATTCCCCCTTACAAGGTTAGAAAATAGACTCACCTCGCGTATAACCTACTTATTGGGTCAAGAACGCGTCCGAAACTCCAAACTCTACACCCGAGGACTCGAAACTAGTCAAATATTATATAAATACGTTAATATACACTCAAAGGTATGAAATTCTCTTACTAGCTTAACTAATTCATCTTTCTTGAAGAAATCCCAAAATACAGCCCCGAACCCACATGCTCGAATTCCGGAAATTTTCGAAGAAAACACTCACCCATGGCCTAAGGGTCATTAATATATAATTTTTACATGATTTCATGGTAGAAAAGTGGTGAAATTTTCTAAATTTCATTAACCCTAGGTTTTCATCCTAATCCCTTCGATTTCCATTAATTAGGTGTTAATCTACCTAAGATTTAGTGTAATAATCTAACATTTAAATGGAAATTACTTACCTTTTAGTAGCTAGGCCGAATACCATCTTGAAAGCTCTCAAAATCGCCAATGAAGGAGAAGAAAGTGATGAAAAATGGTTGAGTCACGAATTAAATGGGCTCACTACCTTCAGTGACCTTGCACCTGCGGCTCGAGGACCGCACCTGCGGATTTTGGCAAGGAGCCTGGGGATCGCACCTACGGTAGAAAGTCCGCACCAGTGGACCCGCTCCTGCGGAGAAGGGTCCGCACCTGCGAAGGTAGGAGTTTCCTCCTGGGAGTCGCACCTGTGAGGCCTCGACCGCAGGATCGGTCTCGCACCTGCGACCTGGGCAACCGCACATGCGGTCACACCAGACCTGGTGCACCAGCAGCTGAAACTGCTGATTTTTGGCCCTGTTTGGTGTCCGGGAGGCACCTGGGCCCACCCGAGCCCCCGTGAAAATATACCAACAAGTCCTAAATCATATTACGGACTTGCTCGAGCCTTTGGAACACCCAAAACCACGCTAAAACTCAAAATCACTCCTCAAAACCACTAGAATCAAACTTAAGAAAATTCAAGTTCTTGAATTCGGTTTCAATGCGCCGAATCGACCAATACTACTCGGAATGACACCAAATTTTGCAAGAAAGTCATAAATGACATAACGGTACTATTCTCGATCTCGTAAATTCCGTTTGGACCTCGATAACTCAAAAACACATTCCAAACCAAATTATGAACTTAAGGAAACTCTATTTTCGCTATTTGGCGTCGAAATGATCCCGGGTCATCCAAAACCCATTCCGGACATACGCACAAGTCCGAAATCATCATACGAAGCTACTGGAATCGGCGAAACTCGATTCTGAGGTCGTTTACTCCGAATGTTGACCGAAGTCATACTTGGCTTTAAAGCCAAATCTTAAGGAACCAAGTGTTCCTATATTACCCTATACACTTCCGAATCCCGAACCACACGTTCCCACAAGTCATGAATCACTGAAAACCGCTACAGGAGGTCTTATTTAGGGGAACAGGGTCCGAATACGCAAAACGACCGGTCGGGTCGTTACATTCTCCACCTCTTAAACAAACGTTCGTCCTCGAACGGGTCTAGAATCATACCTGAAGTGCTGAATAAGTGTGGATATCTACTCCGCATGTCCTCCTTGGACTCCCAAGTCGCCTCCTCAACTGGTTGGCCTCTTCACTGGACCTTCACCGCAAAAACTCTCTTGGACCTCAACTGGCGGTCATGTCTGTTAATAATGGCAACTAGCTCCTCCTCGTAGCCCAATCTCTCATCCAACTGAATAGTGCTGAAATCAACCACGTGAGAGAAGTCGGCGTGATACCTCCGGAGGATGGATACATGAAAGACTGGATGGACTCCCGATAAGTGGGGAGGTAGAGCAAGCTCATAGGCAACCTCTCCAACACGCCTCAATACCTCGAAAGGACCTATAAACCTCGGACTCAGCTTGCCCTTCTTCCCAAATCTCATAATGCCCTTCATCGGTGAAACCTTCAGCAGAACCTTATCTCCCTCCATAAATGACACGTCACGTGCCCTCTGATCCGCGTAGCTCTTCTGTCTGGACTGTGTTATGCGGAGCCTCTCCTGAATCAACTTCACCTTCTCCAAGGCATCTCTCACCAGGTCCGTGTAATATAACTTAGCCTCGCCAGGCTCAAACCACCCGATAGGAGAACGACATCGCCGACCATATAAAGCCTCAAATGGAGCCATCTCAATGCTGGACTGATAACTATTATTGTAAGAAAACTCGGACAAAGGCAAGAATTGGTCCCACTGACCCCCAAAATCAATCACACATGCCCTAAGCATGTCCTCCAATATTTGAACCGTACGCTCCGATTGACCATCAGTCTGCGGATGAAATATTGTGTTGAGGTCTATCTGAGTACCCATATCTCTGTACAATGCTCTCCAGAAGTGTGAGGTGAATTGAGGACCTCGATATGATATAATGGACACTGGCACACCATGCAACCGGACTATCTCTCGAATGTAAATCTAGGCTAGCCTCTTAGAATTATAAGTAGTACACACCGGAATAAAATGCACCGATTTGGTCAATCTATCCATAATGACCCAAACCGCGTCAACCTTCCGCAATGTCTGAGGCAACCCAACCACGAAGTCCTTAGTGATGCGCTCCCACTTCCACTCAGGATTGGGCATCTGCTGAAGTAGGCCTCCTGGCCTCTGATGCTCATACTTAACCTGCTAGTAGTTAAGGCACTTAGCCACATACTCCACAATGTCCTTCTTAATCCGCCTCCACTAGAAATGCTGCTTCAGATCACAATACATCTTCGTAGCACCAGCATGAACAGAATATCGTGAACTGTGTGCCTCCTCTAGAATCCTCTGCCTCAAGCCATCAACATTAGGAACACACAACCAACCCTGAAGTCTCATAACACCATCCTCTCTAATAGTAACCTCCTTGGCACCACCCTGAACCATTGTCTCCCGTAGCTCTGCCAAGCGTGGATCATCATATTGCCGAGCCTTAATCTCCCCCAATAACGAAGACTGAGCCACTACATGTGCAAGAACTCGGCGAGGCTCTGAAAGATCTAATCTCACCAAGCGATTAACCAGGGACTCAATGTCCAAGGCTAGAGGTCTCCCCTCCGCTGCAATGAAAGACAAACTACCCATACTCTCCGCCTTCCTGCTCAAAGCATCTGCTACTACATTCGCCTTACCCGGATGATAAAGGATGGTGATATCATAATCCTTCAGCAACTCAAGCCACCTGCGCTGCCTCAAATTAAGATCCCTTTGCTTGAACAAGTGTTGCAAGTTGCGGTGGTCTGTATAAACCTCACAAAACACCCCATACTAGTAATGCCTCCAAATCTTAAGAGCATGAATAATCGCTGCCAACTCCAAATCGTACACCGGATAATTCTTCTCATGAACCTTCAGCTGGCGCGAAGCATAAGCAATAACTCTCCCTTCCTGCATCAACACACACCCCAAGCCAACACGTGAAGCATCGCAATACACTCTGTACATCCCAGAACCGGATGGCAATACCAGAACTGGTGCTGAGGTCAATGTCATCTAGAGCTTCTGGAAGCTCGCCTCACACTCGTCGGACCACCAAAATGGAGCATTCTTCTGAGTCAACCTGGTCAATGGGGCTGTAATGGATGAAAAGCCCTCCATAAATCGCCGATAGTAGCCTGCTAGACCCAAGAAACTCCTGATCTCTATAGCTGTAGTAGGATGTGGCCAACTCTGAAGTGCCTCAATCTTCTTAGGATCAACCTTAATACCCTCTCCGGATACTGCATGTCCCAAGAATGCCACGGAATCCAACCAAAACTCACACTTGGAGAACTTAGCATATAGCTTCTGTTCTCGCAGAGTCTGGAGCACAACTTTCAAATGCTGCTCGTGCTCTCCCAGGCTACGTGAGTAAATCAAGATGTCATCAATGAAGACGATGACAAAAGAATCAATATACGGTCTGAACACCCTATTCATCAAATCCATAAATACTGTTGGAGCATTAGTCAATCCAAAGTACATCACCAGGAACTCATACTGGCCATATCTCGTACGAAAAGCAGTCTTCGGGACATCTGAGGCCCGAATCTTCAACTGATGATAGCTCGATCTCAAGTCTATCTTAGAAAACACCCAGGCACCCTGCAACTGGTCGAACAAATCATCAATGCGCGACAATGGATATTTACTTTTGATGGTGGCCTTGTTCAGTTGGCGGTAATCAATACACATTCGCATGGACCCATCCTTCTTCTTCACGAATAGAACTGGAGCACCCCACGGTGATACACTCGGTCTGATAAAACCCTTAGCCAACAACTCCTCTAGTTGTTCCTTCAACTACTTAGGAGCCATACGGTACGGGGGAATGGAAATAGGCCGAGTATCTAGAGCTAAATCAATGCAGAAATCAATATCACGATCCGGAGGCATGCCTGGAAGGTCTGAAGGGAATACATCAGTAAACTCTCGAACAACAGGCACTGAATCAATGATCGGAGACTCGACGGTGGTGTCCCGCACATAAGAAAGATACGCCAAACAACCCTTCTCGACCATATGTCGAGCCTTCAGGAAGGAAATAACTCTACTGGCTGCACTAACCGAGGAACCTCTCCACTCCAGCCTAGGAAACTCAGGCATTGCCAAAGTAACCGTCTTGGCATGGAAATTCAAGATGGCATGATGAGGAGATAGCCAATCCATGCCCAAGATAATCTCAAAATCAACCATATCGAGCAATAAAAGGTCCAGTCTCGAACCCACAGAATGTGATCATGCAAGACCGATAAATTCGGTCTACCACTACAGAATCACCAACGGGAGTGGATACATATATAGGAGAACCCAAGGACTCACGAGGAGCATCCAGAAAATAAGCAAACAAGGCTGGCACATATGAATAAGTAGACCTTGCGTCAAATAACACTGATGTCTCTCTACCACATACTGAAATAATACCTGTGATCACGGCATTTGAGGCCACTGCATCTGCTCGGACCGGAATAGTGTAGAATCTGGCTGGAGTACCTGAAGACTGACCTCTGCTGGACTGAATAGGAGCTAGCTGAGCTCCCCCTTCCTGGCCTCCACCTCTAGGACGACCTCTACCAGCATGTCCTCCACCTCTAGGTGGACGGGGCACCGGTTCTGGGAGTGCGAGCTGGTAACTCTGCTGAATGGCCTTGCCCCTAAGCCTGGGACAAGTCCTCATATGGCCTAAATCCCCACATTCGTAACACCTCACTGGAGGCATGGCATGCTGCCCTGAAGATGAACCCTGAATAGCTGGGGGACGATGAGGACTCTCTGGCATGGCACTGAAGTAAGGACTAGGAGACCTCTGATGACCTGAATACCCACCGGAGGGACCCTGAATAGCTGGTGGGCGGTAAGAACTCTCCGGCATGGCGTTGAAATAAGGTCTCACTGGAGCACCACGAGAAGGTGGTGGAGGAGCTGAATATGGAGACCTGCTGGGCTGGCCTCTATCGAACTGACCTCTACCCCTAGCTGGGGCACCTCTGAAATCTCCAGAAAATTTAGCTCTCTTGTCCTGCTGACCCTGCGCTCTGCCCCTCGATCGATAACCCTCAATCCGGCAAGCTATCTCGACCACAAGCTGATAAGGAGTACCCATCTCCACCTCTCGGGACATGTTGGCCCTAATACCTGAGTGCAATCCAGCTACAAACCTCCGTACTCTCTCAGCATCTGTAGGAAGAATCATGAGGGCATGGCGAGATAACTCTGAAAACATGGCTTCGTAGTCTGTCACTGACATCTGCCCCTGCTCTAGCTGCTCAAACTAGTACTGCAGCTCCTCCCTCTCGAAGGGTGGAATATACCTGTCCAGGAACAGCTGAGTGAACTGCTCTCATGTGATAGTAGGGGAACCTGCTTGCCTACCAAGGATAAATGACTGCCACCATCTGTGGGCCCTGCCCTCTAGCTGGAAAGTAGTTAAGTCGACTCCATGGGACTCCAAAATCCTCATGTTGTGCAGTCTGTCCATGCACCTATCAATAAAGTCCTGGGCATCCTCACCTTTCTCACCTCCGAAGATCGGAGGGTGCAATCGAGTCCATCTATCAAGTAGCTTTTGCGGATCGCCATCCGCAGCCGGTCTGAGCTCTGGTACTGCTACTGCTGGATATGCTCCACCCACGGGCAGAGTACCCGGAGTCTGATATACTGCTCCTGCATGACCTGCGACCTGGACGGTAGGGGTCAGAGCTCCCCCTCCCGCCTGAGAAGTGGCGGGATCCGCTGGAAATAAACCAGCATGGGTCATAGTGTCCATGAACTGCATCATACGACCCATGATCTCCTGAAAGCCTGGTGCAGCCATGAAATCTACTGGGGCAGGATCTGTGGAGGTATCTCGTCCTGCTCCTCGATGATAGGATCCTCTGGAGGTTCAAATGGAGCAACTCTGGGATGCCCTCATCCCCTACCTCGGGTCGGTGCCCTCCCTCAGCCACGGCCTCGGACGGCGGGGGTAGCGACATTGCCCGGGTCTGGAATCTCAGATGCCCGAGTCCTCACCATCTGTGAGAGAATAGAAGAATGAGATTTAGTAAGACCATCAACTGCACAATAAAATAAGAATAAAGAGAGATTTCTTAACACCCTATAGCCTCCCGAAGATAAATACAGACGTCTCCGTATCGATCTGCAAGACTCTACCAGGTTTGCCTGTGACTTGTGAGACCTACGTGAACCTAGAGCTCTGATACCATGTGTCACGACCCAAATTCCAACTCATGTCGTGATGGCCCCCAACACCGGAGTGGGGCAAGCCAACATCAGTTTACTAGCGAGATTACTTTACTTATTTAAATTTTTAAGTGCTTGACAAATTTTAGATTTAGAATCATTTAAAGAAAACGGTCAAGTGATGCAACTTGATTAAATGAACTCAAAAGATCGTTTTCCAACATATGTAGTGTAGACAAAAATATTAGAAAAACCAACTACGCGTGCCAAGACCTAGTGTCACAAGTCCACAAGTGACTAGTGGAATATACAAAGTAGACAAAATAAATATACAGTTGTCTGAAAGGGGTAGACAAAAATATTCAAAAATAATAGAAACTTCACAGTGCTGCTGAGGAACGCCAGGAAGGGCAGCTCACCGTGTAGTCTAGTCTAGTAAGTACTCTCACAATCACGCTCCGGTATGATAACCAGATGCATCAACCTCAGAACCTGTACAATTAAGTACAGAAGCGTAGCATGAGTACATATAAACAAATATGTACCCAGTGAGTATCCAGTCTAAACTCGAAGAAGTAGTGACGAGAGGTAGACGTATTACTCACTAGGGTCATTAGCAATAATATAATTAAACCGGTTTAATCAGGATTAGCAATTATGGAAATCAAGTAGACATGGAATAACAAGTATATGAACTACCACCTACCGCAAGTGTCAAATAACAAGATTAATACAAATCCAAGGCCCCCTACCACATAGAACAATTCATTTGAAAATATTAATAAGACTCTCAGTCAAATACATAGCATATAATTACCTATGGGGAAAATTCCCTCTTACAAGGTTAGAAAAGAGACTCACCTCGCGTACAACCTACTTCCCGGGTCAAGAACGTGCCCGAAACTGCAAACTCTACACCCGAGGACTCGAAACTAGTCAAATATCATATAAATACATTAATATACACTCAAAAGTATGAAATTCTCTTACTAGCTTAGCTAATTCATCTTTCTTGAAGAAATTCCAAAATACACCCCCGGTCCCACATGCTCGGATTCTTGAAATATTCGAAGAAAACACTCACCCATGGCCTAAGGGTCATTAATATATACTTTTTACATGATTTCATGGTAGAAAAGTGGTGAAATTCTCTAAAGTTCATCAACCCTAGGTTTTCACTCTAACCCCTTTGATTTTCACTAATTAGGTGTTAATCTACCTAAGATTTAGCGTAATAATCTAACATTTAAATGGAAATTACTTACCTTTTAGTAGCTAGGCCGAATACCCTCTTGAAAGCTCTCAAAATCGCCAATGGAGGAGAAAAAAGTGGTGAAAAATAGTTGAGTCCCGAATTAAATGGGCTCACTGCCTTAAGTGACCTCGCACCTGCAGCTCGAGGACCACACCTGCGGTCCCGCACCTGCGAGCCATTGGTCGCACCTGCGGATTTTGGCAAGGAGCCTGGGGATCGCACCTACGGTAGAAATTCCGCACCAGCAGACCCGCTCCTGCGGAGAAGGGTCCGCACCTGCGAAGGTAGGACTTTCCTCCTGGGAGTAGTACCTGCGAGGCCTCGACCATAGGAGCAGTCTCGCACCTGCGACCTGGGCAACCGCACCTGCGGTCACACCAGACCTGGTGCACCAGCAGCTGAAACTACTTATTTTTGGCCCCGTTTGGTGTCCGGGAGGCACCTGGGCCCACCCGAGCCCCCGTGCATATATACCAACAAGTCCTAAATCATATTAGGGACTTGCTTGAGCCTTTGGAACACCCAAAACCACGCTAAAACTCAAAATCACTCCTCAAAACCCCTAGAATCAAACTTAAGAAAATTCAAGTTCTTGAATTCGATTTCAATGCGCCGAACCAACCAATACTACTCGGAATGATACCAAAATTTTCAAGCAAGTCATAAATGACATAACGGTACTATTCCCGGTCTCAAAAATTCCATTTGGACCTCGATAAATCAAAAACACGTTCCAAACCAAATTATGAACTTAAGGAAACTCTATTTTTGCTATTTGGCGTCGAAACGCTCCCGGGTCATCCAAAACCCATTCCGGACATACGCACAAGTCCGAAATCATCATACGAAGCTACTGGAATCGGCAAAACTCGATTCTGAGATTGTTTACTCCGAATGTTGACCGAAGTCAAACTTGTCCTTAAAGTCAAATCTTAAGGAACCAAGTGTTCCTATTTTACCCTACACACTTCCGAATCCCAAACCACCCGTCCCCACAAGTCATGAATCACTAAAAGCCGCTACAAAAAGTCTTATTTAGGGGAACGGGGTCTGAATACGTAAAATGACCAGTCGGGTCGTTACAATGGAGATTTGCGCGACGCAAATTTTCTATGGAATAAGCTTTTTGGATCAACTTGGTCAACGAGGTTGCTATAGATGAAAACCCCTCCATAAATTGACGGTAATAGCCCACCAGACCCAAGAAACTTCTGATTTCCGTAGTTGAAGTGGGTCTAGGCCACTTAAGAACTGCCTCAATCTTCTTAGGATCTGCCTGAATGCCCCCTATTGATACAACGTGCCCCAAGAAAGTGACTGAATCCAACCAAAACTCGCACTTTGAAAATTTAGCATACAATTGGCTGGCTCTCAAAGTCTGAAGTACAATCCTGAGATGCTGCTCTTGCTCCTCTCGACTGTGGGAGTAGATCAAGAAATCATCAATAAACACAATCACAAAGGAGTCCAAATAAGGCTTGAACACTCGATTCAACAAATCCATGAATGTTGTTGGGGCATTTGTCAACCTAAAAGACATCACCAAAAACTCATAATGCCCGTACCGAGTCCGAAAAGCTGTCTTAGGGACATCGGATGTCCTAATCCTCAACTGATGGTAGCCAGATCTCAAATCAATCTTAAAAAACACATTGGCACCCTGAAGCTGATCAAAAAAATCATCAACCATCGACAATGGATACTTGTTCTTAATGGTGACCTTGTTCTGCTGATAATCTATACACATCCTCATCGATCCATCTTTCTTCTTCACGAACAACACATTTTCACCCTAGGGCGAGACACTAGGTCTAATGAAGCCCTTCTCAAGCAAATCCTGCAACTGTACATTCAATTCCTTCAACTCTGCCGGGGCCATACAGTATGGAGGAATGGAAATGGCCTGAGTGCCCAGAGCCAAATCAATACAGAAATGAATATCCCTATCGGGTGGCATCCCTGGCAGGTCTGCAGGAAACACATCCTGAAACTCAGAACAACTGGAACTGAATATATGGAAGGAATCTTCCCACTAGAATCGCGGACATAAGCCAAATAAGCCAAACACCCTTTCTCGACCATATGTCGAGCTTTCATATAAGAGATAACTATGTTGGTAGAATGGACGAAAGTCCCTCTCCACTCTAATCGAGGTAACCCCGGCAAGGCTAAGGTTATCGTCTTGGCGTGACAATCCAATATAGCATGATATGGTGACAGCCAATCCATACCTAAAATGACATCAAAATCGACCATATCGAGAAGTAAAAGATCTACACGAGTCTCAAGAATCCCAATGGTAAACACATACAAACGATAAACACGATCTAAAATAATACCATCCCCCACAAGTGTGGACATATACATAGGAGCACTCAAAGAATCACGAGGCACAACCAAATATGAAGCAAAATAGGATGACACATGTGAGTAAGTAGATCCTGGATCAAATAGAACTGAAGCATCTCTACTGCAGGCTGAAACAGTACCTGTAATAACAGCATTGGATGACTCAGCCTCAGGCCTGGTTGGAAAAGCATAACATCGAGGCTGGGCCCTACCACTCTGAACCACATCCCTAGGACGCCTACTAGCTGGCTGGCCTCAACCTCTAACGGCCTACATCCACCTCTAACAGTCTGGCCCCTACCTCTAGCTGCCTAACCCTTGCCTCTGGCTGGCTGAGTAGGCGGTACAGCAACTGGTTCCAGAACCATTGCAAGAGAACCCTGATGCTAGCGCGGGATGCCCAATAATCTCGGACAAGTCCTAATATGCCCATAACCACCACACTCAAAACATCTATCCTGATACTGTGGTTGTGGAAACTAAGACTGACTCGAACGGGCCGGATGACCACGATAATAACTCTGAATAGGAGGTACACTGATAGGAGATGGTGGTGCACTGTAGGCTGGCTTTCCAGAGTGAGGCACATAAGGAAACACTGTGAGATGCCTGAAGCGCTGAATGAAACGTCCTGGAGGATGTCCCGTACCAAAAGCACCCTTGCCTCCAGATAAGGCACCACTAAACCCACCGGAATGACGAAGTCTCTTGTCAGACCCCTGACCTTCTTGTGCAAGAACTATCTCAACTCGCCTGGCGACATTGGCAGCCAACTGAAAAGACTCTCACTCCCAGTTTTCTTAGCCATCTGCAATCTAATAGGCTGATCAAATCTATCAATAAACCTCCTCAGCCTCTCTCTCTCGATGGGAAGCAGAAGAAGAGCATGACGGGTCAAATCCACAAAATGGGTCTCATACTGAGTAACAGTCATACTGCCCTGTTGGAGAGGCTCGAACTGACGGTGATGCTCCTCTCTCAATGTGATAAGCAGAAACTTCTCTAGGAAGAGCTGATAGAACTGGTCCTAAGTAACAGCAGGCGACCCAACTGGTCTGATCAATAAATAATCTCTCCACAATTTCTTAGTGGAACTTGTCATCTGAAATGTAGCAAAGTCGACCCCATTGGTCTCTACTTTACCCATATTCCGTAGCACCTCATGATAGCAGTCAAGATACTCCTGGAGATCCTCTGAAGTAGCACCACTGAAGTGAATTGGGAAGAGCTTGGTAAAACTGTCCAATCTCCATAAAACCTCAAAAGACATAGTTGACCCATCACTGGTCTATGGCGCAACAACTAGCTGAACTACTCCGACTGGATGAGCTGCTGGAGTTTGATACTGTGGAGCCATCTGCTCTCGAGTGTGAGTAGCAGGAGTCTAAGATCCTCCTCCATCCCGAGAGATGACTGGTTCCATGCGAAATGTGCCAGACTGGGCAACACTCTTCATAGGCCCACCAAACGGACCAAAGCGTCCTGAAGAACTGGGGTGGCAATGAACCCCTCAGGAACCTGAGTTGGCCCGGCAGGAACAGTCTGGGCTGGAACCTCCTCGTCAAACTCCATATGAGGCTCCACTACTGGGGCTGCTGCTCGGGCTCTAGGCTGAGCCCTGCCCCTGCCTCCGCCTCTGGCATGACCTCGGCCTCGACCTCTGCCCTTCGTAGGAGCTGCTATTGGAGGCTCTGGCTGCTGTTCAACTGAAGAAGCGGTACGTGTTCTCACCATTGCGAGAGAATAAAAGTAGAAGAGTTCAATCAGTATTAAGAAAACAAAATCGCACGACAGAGAAGAATAGAAGTGAAATTTGTTCTTAAACTTCATAGCCTCTGCGAGATAAGTACAGCCGTCTCCCTACCGATCCCCCAGACTCTACTAAGCTCGCTCGTGAATTGTGAGACCTAGGAAACCTAGTGCTCTGATACCAACTTGTCACGATCCGGAATTCCCATTGTCGGGACTGTGATGGAGCCTAACATTTCACTTGCTAGACAAGCCAACTTTAGGAAACCATTAAACCAATTCATATACATTTTAGTAAAAACATCAAATAAGCTTTAACGAGTTAAAATGAGTGCGAAAATTTATACCCCCAATATATATACTAGTACCCAGATCTGGAGTGATAATTCACGAACTTCTAAAATTTTACTACAAGTAAATGTCTGAAAGAAATACAATTGTTTTCAAAAGGAAAGAAACCGTAAAGTGACATGTCTAGAATGGGACTCTAGGTTCAGCGAACGCCGATAGATCTACCTTGGGTCTTCTGTCGGATGAATCCAGCAGCTAACCTCACGATCAGCTCGGGCCAGCACCAAAATCTGAACAAGAAGTACAGAGTGCAATATCAATACAACCGACCCCATGTACTGGTAAGTGTCGAGCCTAACCTCGACGAAGTAGTGACGAGGCTACGATGGGTAATAAACACTACAGCCTGTACACAGTATATATGATAAAAGTAGAAAAGGAAGACATAATAAAATAAAGCAGTAATTTGCAAGAAATAACTACAACTCTCAGAAATAAGTCAAAAACATTCAGAAATTACCAATCCTTAAGTGCAATAGAGAATACCATAAAGCTAACACAACTCAGGGAGACATAAACACATAGGTTGTTGCGGTGCGCAACCCGATCCCACCGTACTTGTCATATTCCTCCCTTATTTTCTCATAATAGCATAACAACAGTGAACATAAATAAAAGTGTTGCGGTGTGCAACCCGATCCTACTATATCACAATAACACAATCATAGTCCACTCTTATACCGCCAAACAATCCACCCTTATTACACATGTTGCGTGTGCAATCCGTTCTCACCGTACAATATCGATTCACCCTTATTCTACCTCAACATATCACCCTTATTCCACCTGTTGTAGCGTGCAACCCGATCCTACTATATCAACATCAAGTGCTCAGTATACACAGTAATTTCACAATTCAAATCATAGAAACCCTTCACAATACTTAAACACCAAACCGAAACAAATAGGAACTTGTACACTATGAAAGTTCACATAAGCAATACTACACAGTGAGACCAATTCAGAATATACAACAAAAAGGTACCGATAAACCAGCTTAAGAAAATAATAGGAGATAATGAAACTATAGAAAGAACAAATATCATAAACAGAAGGAAACAATGTCTAACAGGTAGCAATTAGGCATGGGAATACAATTAGAGCATACAATTAGACAGGGAAAGAGATAATATGAAAAAAAAGGGAAAACATGAAAAATAGATTCACCCTGCGGCGCATAAGTACTCGTCACCTCACATATACGCCGCTCACATAAATTTCACATAGAAAATAGTCCAAGGGTCCTTAATTCCCTCAAGGCAAGGTTAGACACAACACTTATCTCGCTTCAAAGGCCAGTCAATGCTCAATTACATCTTTTCCTCTAGAATCCACCTCCAAACTACTCGTATCTATCCATAAATGACTAAATAATATCAAATATTGCTAAAGAAATCAATTACAATGCATAAATTTAGATTCTCCAAACTTTCCCCCAAAAAGTCAAAAATCGACCCCAGGCCCACTTGGTCAAAACCCGAGATTCGGACCAAAATCCATTCACCCCCAACCCGATTATGTAGTTTGTTTCGAAATCTAACCTCAATTCGAGGTCTAAATTCCAATTATGCAAAAATAATTCTACCCAATTCCCCAATTTCCACCATGAAAATCCTAGATTTTAGGTTGAAAACTCATGAAATGTAATGGGTAATTGAAAGAAAGTAGGTAAAAATCACCTACCAACAAATTAGGGAAGAAAATCTTATGGGAGAGTTGCCTCTAGGTCTTTTAGTTTTGAAATTTTTGAAAGAATGGCAAGAATCCCGTAATTGGGATTGTTTTATCACTGGTCGTCAGTGTTCCACGCGAACACGATGAACACTGACGCGTTCGCGAAGAGCAAAGCCTTAATGGCTTACGCGATCACGGGAGACTCCACGCGTTCGCGAAGGTATATCCCGCTTCACCTTCGTGTTCACGAGACAGGGCTCGTGTTCGCATAGAGTCACCTGAAGTCCCCTGCCCAGCCTAGCTAAAGCTACACGTTCGCGTCTGATGGGTCGCGTTCGCGTAGAGCAAACCCCCTAATGCTCTGTGTTCGCGACCATGGTCTTGCATTCGCATAATTTAAAATCCTGCCCCAACCCAGATCCCCTTCGCGATCGCGAAGCACAACGCACCAGAACACCAGCCGCAGCAAAAACACCAGATTTTTCTAAGTCCAATTCACCACGTAGCCTATCCGAAACTCACCCGAGCCCTCGGGGATCCAAACCAAATATGAACACAAATCCTATAACATCATACAAACTTGCTCATGCGATCAAAACATCAAAATAACGCCTAGAACTACGAATCGAACACCAAATCAAATGAAATTTTTAAGAAAACTTTAAAACTTCTATTTTAACAACCGAACGTCCGAATCACGTCAAACCAACTCTGTTTCTCACCAAATTCGACAGACAAGTCATAAATATTATAGTGGACCTGTACCGGGCTTCAAAACTAAAGTATGGATCCGGTATCAATAAATCCAAACATCAGTCGATCCTTAAAACCATAAAACTTTCAAACTTTCAGTTTTAAACAAAAATCAATAACTCGAGCTAGGGACCTCCGAATTCGATTCTGGGCATACGCTCATGTCCCAAATTACGATACGGACTCACCGGGATCGTCAAAATACGAATCCGGGTCCGTTTTCCCAAACCGTTGACTGAAGTCAATTTAAAAGAATTTTTAAGGCAAAATACTTATTCTTATCAGTTTTTAACATATAAGCCTTCCGGAAGAACACCCGGACTGCGCACACAAATTGAGAAAGGCTAAAATAAGGTTTTTGAGACCTTGAAATACAGAATTAAGTTCTAAAATATAAGATGACCTATCGGGTCATCACAGAAGTACATACACTTGTGCACCTATTAATAAGGTTATGGTCCCAAAATCAGACGTATGGTTTTCTTTCTAGCATCCCATCATTAGAAAGGTGATTACGGCTTACGTCTTGATTTGGAAGACCACTTACCGCAAGAAACGAGTTTCATCCATTCCTATGGATTCAGGTACGCTTCCGCATCTATTATTTATTCTTGATAATTTGACATAATAGTTCTTGAGTAAAAGATGATAGTTCTCATCTTAAAGTAGTTTTGGTTCTAACATTTTATTCATTTGTATTTATTAATATTGATAGTGTTGAACTTTGCAATCATCTCATCTAAAGCTTAAGGTGTTACATGTTTTATTTATTTAATTTATTGTCTCCTTAACGCAAACCTTCACGTGCGAGCTTCATCTTTTCATTGGCCAAGCACATAAAAGTATAATTTTTATAATGGGTGGCAGTGAAACTGAAACTCAGGACCTTTGTCTGCTCTAATACCCTATTGAACAACATAAGCATCTCATCTAAAAGTTTAAGTTGTTAGAGAAAATACACTTATTTATTTAATTGTCTCTTCCACAAATACGGCTTACAAAAAGTTTGGCACACACCAGTAGAAATACTATTAAGTTTTAAAGAAATTTAAGGTTTTGATAATTTGCAGTCACATTGTTGAGTAAGTTTGAATTGTTATGCATGGTTTTAGAATGCTCTATTAGAGTCAGAAACTTTCTCTACAATAAAAGTGTCACTAATTAAAGTGCTCGAGTCAAAAAGTATAATGGCCACTTTAATTGTAAAGAAAGTTAAATTGGTGTAATCTAGGTGGCCATTTCATTTTTAACATCTTATTGACGGAACGTATAAACATTTTGCACATGTAATTATCTTATTGTAACAAGTTACATGTTTTATTTTCTAATTTATTAGTTGCACTTATTATAGATACTGTATTTGTAACTATCTTTTAAATGATTTAGAATATAATTTTTTATACATTTTCAGTGTATAAAAGTTGAATTTGAATACCAAAACATAGAGACTTAAATTTAAGTCTTAAGTTAATGAAGAAAAAGACTACATTAAGTTTGAAGTCAACTCAGCACATGTGATGTTTTCAAACAAGGGAAACTTGACAGTATTTTCAGGAAAACCATGTGCATTTGAATATTTGAAAAATAGATCCGACACTAAGGGGTCTGACCATTGCTATAATTAACTTAGTAATGTTAACTTGAAATCAAAATGATGAAAGAACCAAACCAAAATCTCTTTCAATGGGTTTGAAGTACAACCATTATTCCACCAAATCCAGTGCTTCTAATAAGTTTCTTTCTTTAAGAACTTCAACTATTCTCACAACAACTCTCTTCATTGCTTCTCTTATCTACTTATTTTCCCCTTCAAGAAAATCACAAGAGCCACAGTTCTTTGACCATCAGGGAGGTCTATTTCATGGAGATTTGCGCGACGCAAAATTTCCATGGAATAAGCTTTCATTTGGACCAAATTCTGAGAAGCTGAAATTAGCAGTTTTTTCAAAAACATGGCCAATTGGAGCAGATCCTGGAGGCATGGAACGACACGCGTTTACGTTATACACTGCACTTGCTGCTAGAGGACATGATATTCATATTTTCACTGTTCCATCTGATAGGAAATTCCATAAAGATATTCATGTTGGTAACCTTCATGTCTATTTTGCAGCTAATAATCATGGCTCACTCAATTGTTCTTTAGCTTTTGATATATTTGATCAAGAAAATAGGGCTAGACCTTTTGATTATGTGCATACTGAGAGTGTGACACTACCTCATTGGCGCGCGAGATTTGTGCCTAATGTGGCAGTGACATGGCATGGAATTTGGTATGAGATTATGCACTCAAAGCTATTTCAAGAACTGTTTGAAAACGGCTACAATGGGCAAATATCATCAGGGGCAATGACTGAACTTCAAGAAGCAATGCCAAAACTTGTCGACGAAATTAAGTTCTTTTCGAGCTATACTCACCATATATGCATAAGCAATAGTGCAGGGGAAGTTCTTGTAAACATTTATCAACTCCCTCAAAGAAATGTACATGTTATACTCAATGGAATTGATGAGACTAAGTTTGTACATGACCCTATATCAGGGGCAGATTTTCGCGAAAAAATTGGGATCCCTTCAAATGTTAGCTTGGTATTAGGAATTGCTGGAAGATTGGTAAGGGACAAGGGACACCCACTTCTCCATGAGGCTTTTTCGTTCATAGCCAAGCGCCATCCGGGAGTTTTTCTGCTAGTGGCAGGGTCAGGTCCGTGGGGAAAAAGGTACGCAGAATTAGGTCAAAATGTGAAGGTTTTAGGTGCATTAGAGCCCTCAGAACTATCAAGATTTTACAATTCACTTGATGTGTTTGTGAACCCAACTTTGAGGCCTCAAGGACTTGATCTTACATTAATAGAAGCTATGCATTGTGGAAAACCAGTATTGACACCAAATTACCCAAGCATAACAAGAACTGTGGTTTTGAATGAAGATTTTGGTTACACATTTTCACCAAATGTAGGCTCATTTATAGAAGCATTGGAGTCTGCAATAAGAGATGGGCCCTCAGTTTTGCAAAAGAAAGGAATGGTTTGCAAGTCATATGCACTTTCAATGTTCACAGCTAGCAAAATGGCATTGGCTTATGAGAGGTTCTTTCTTTGTATGAAAAACACTAGATACTGTCAATACCCTCTTCCCACAGATTTCTAAAGATTTATTTATTAATGTCATATTGATATCTTATTACACTCATATTGGAGAGTCTGGACTGGTTTTGACCAATTTATTGGAATGTTACATTTTTTTTGTGTATGCGGTAAATTAAGAAACTAAACTTCATTGGAAGTTACATTTTTCTTGTCTACGAGGTAAATTAAGAAACTAACTCCTCGGTATTGAATTTCAAAACTTGTAATATATACGTCATAGAGAACCATTATTGACTGACATGAGCTTTCCAAATCTTAAGAGTTAAAGTCACTATGATTATAAGGACAAGAACATGTTAAATTTTAGGAAAATATATTTGGCCAAACTCACTTTGGCCCAAACGTCCCAACTGGGTATTATGGTAACTTCGTACGACTTTTAAAGACATAATTGATATTTGACCATTTTCGTTTTCCAGATATACTCTTTAATATTTTTTATTGTTTTCTCTCTAATTATCTCTCATATGTTTAATGATCTTACCTTCCCCGTGCTTCTTTCACATTTACACATGCATGCTACACTAATTTTTGATAAAGCAATTTATACTCATATACATGTATTATACCATTTAAATGAAATACACTAAAATACACGCATAGTATACTAAAAAAAATACGATTAAATTACTGTATTTCCATTTCTATATTACTGTATCACTAAACTAAAAAAATACTATATACTTTCTAACCCTAACACTTAAATATAGAGTGCTTCAACCAAGAAGCTTTTACAGCCTCCATTGACATTTCTATCTTTAATTTGTTTTCTCCTTCTTCATCTCTTATCTTTTCTTATTGTTAGATTAAGGAATGGACCACTGGAAGAGGAATAATGCTTCAAAGGTTTATGTAGTGTTTCGTGGTAAGAGGCCTGGATTGTACAACTCTTGGCATCAGTGTGCTCCTATGGTTATTGGTGTCAAGGGCAGCATCTTCAAGGCCTTCAAAACGTATGATGAAGCCATAGCAGCGTTCAACGAGTTTAGAAATGGATCTCAAGCTGATAATATATCGGCATCGTCGAAGGTGTATGTGGTATTTCGTGGTAAAAAACCCGGATTATACAACTCTTGGTGTGAGTGTGCTCCTATGGTTATAGGTTTCAAAGGAAGAATCTTCAAGTCTTACAAATCTTATGATGAAGCAGTAGCAGCATTCAATGAGTTCCAAAAAAAAAATTTTGCCAGTGAAAAACAATATTCAAGTTCTTTTGTTGATGAAAGTGATGTTGGGGTTGAATGTGACAGTAGAGAAAGTGTTATGTCATCTGTGTTGTTAGCTAGAATGTTTGTAGGGATGAAGATTTTAAAATTGTTCATTTGATTGTTCATTTAAAAAAAAAGTATTATGAATTGAACTGAAGTTTTAATTTATCAAAGTGTTATCATTTTGCACTTGTTTTAATCCGTACTACTTTGATTCATAAGTAATCAATTATATATCTTCAAGTTTTCATCAACTATCTTCATAAGTTCAGTATTGCATCTTTAAGCACTCAATTATCTTCATTTTTATTGTCAATACATTTTCCTACTGTCCAAGGTTGGTGTCATAAGTTCAATGCGTTATATTAATTCTGGAAAAAAAAAATTGACCAATTTTAACGGACTTAAATTAATCTTTACAAATGTTACTATTAGTACTTTCATTTCATTAGGCATCAAATGAACAGTTGAAATATTGAATTTGAAATGTTACTATTGAACTCAATGTGCTATATTAATTTGGAAAAACAAATTGACCAATTTTAAAGGACTTAATTAATCTTTACAAATGTTAGTTTAGTACTTTTATTTCATTTGGCATCAAACGAACAGTTGAAATATTGAATTTGAAATGTCACTATTGAGATCAATGTGCTATATTAATTTGGAAAAAAATTGACCAATTTTAAAGGACTTTAATTAATCTTTACAAATGTTAATATTAATACTTTCATTTCACTAGGCATAAAACGAATAGTTGAAATATTGAATACAATATGACTGTTTTGTTAACTTAATCAAACGATCAATAAGAAAAAAAAAAGATTCAAAACATAATAATTCATTCATTAATATGAAAACTCATGATAACATCACCAAAATATGAAGAAAAAAAACAGAAAATAAAGAAANGGGGGGGGGGGGGGGGAGGTAGATAAACATGTAACCAAGCAAAACACACTACTCAATATTCTGGTTCATTGAAAGAGACTTTGAGGTCTTGGAGGTTGATTCAGCATCGCTAGTGATGACAATAATAGAATTGCTCTTAGCACCATTCTGGACTGAGGGTATGGGCATATCGTCAAGCATATCATAAAGAGAATTAAAAGGATACTCTTCCAACATCACACCTTTTAAGTAGTCAATGCTTGAATCACGTACCACCCTCTCAATCAATTTATTAACCTCACGCTTCAGCTTAGTATAGTCACGCTTTAGATCTTGGTAGAGAATATTGTGACTAACAGGTGAACCATGGAGTGGTTGTTCAACAACTTTCTTGGTAGGAGTCCTATTCATCTCTATGCTTAGATGTAGTATTAGTTTAAGTTTGATTGAGTTATGTAGGTCTGCCATATTTTCCGAAATATATAAGGAGAATTATATGGTAATCTCTCAATTATAATAATTATTCTACTTCCTGATAGGACTTAATCTATTTTGTAGAGAACCTATGCAACCATTATAGTTTTCAGTGCAGATATAACACATCATAGCAGCCACTTCCACTCCTCTATGCATCCATTAAACTTTTCAGTAGCCTCTTCCACTCATTGATGCAACCATTACACTTCCCCCAGTAGTCGATTTCACTCCTCTATTCCCCATTAAACTCATCCATGCAACCATTACTCTCCTCTATGACTACAATTAATTATAGGAACTTTTCTTTATCCATCCGCTTATACACATTTTGGTTTTTATTTTATTTTTAAAAAAAAAATCTGTCATATAGTGGCATGCAATTCACAGATGTTGGATTTTATTTTTAAACTTCTGCCATATAGTAGTCTTGATCTTAGAAGTCTAGATAAATCCATGTAAAATTAATTTATCCTTGTTTAGGTTTAGGTTTAGGTTTAGGTTCATTTAGGTTTAGGTTCGTTTAGGTTCGTTTAGGTTTAGGTTTAGGGTTTAGGGGTTAGGGTTTAGGTTTAGTCTTATTAAAATAAATAAATATAACAATAATAAATGGAAAAAGATAAACAATATTATAAAGAACAATCATATTAATCCATTAACGGAACTCATCCATTAATTTGATCCATAATTTCATCATTACAAATAACTAAAGATAAGAAATTATCAAGCTAAGCATTAGTTAATCCTAGCTCTTGAACAGAGAAGATCATAGCCCCTGATGTAGCCTGAACTAGTTAAAGGAGAACAACATTCCCTTTCTTCAGATTATTGTCGACAACAAATTGTTTCCACCCATTGACGAGTCTTCTCTGAACACCACTTGTGAAAGTCACAGCCCACTCCTTCCCATTACATCAAAGAGTTGTGTTAACCGAAATAGGAGGAAGATAACCACATATACTCTTTGGAAGAAACTGCAAGAACATAGTGTAAAGACAGGGTTTAAGGTTCATTGCTAGTTGGTATAATCAACAGTTAAAAATAATGAAAATTTTAAAAAATAAAGTTAGCAGATAATCATGCGTAATAACGATCTGGGCACTTTCATCCGAAATTATGGATAGAATTCTTCTTCGATCCATCCGCCCACATTCATGTTTAAAGTATTTATTTTGCTTAGAGAGTTGGAGATATGTTGTTCTTGTGTTTAAGAGATATATAAAGAGTAAAAACTTTCTATTTCCCTCCAAACGATGTATTTTACTTTTCACTTTGTTTTCACTGCGAAAATTGTATTTAAAATTTGAGTCCAAAAATGTCATCTTGTTTTCCCTCCTAATATATTACAGCAAAATACAAAAAATAAGATTTCCTTTTATTATCATGATTTTCCTTTAATTATAATTAAGATTAACTAAAAATATATTAGAATTATATATTTAATATTATATAAATAAGGTCATACATGTGACCTTAATGAATGAAACTATATAAACGGCAATAATATTACTATGAACCACAACAATGTAATTATCATAGTTCATATGACTACAACAACCTTAGCCGGTGGACTTGTATGGTTGCTATTGGCCGATACGTATGACCTTAATGTATGAAATTATATAAACGGCTATTATATTACTATGAATCGCAACGATGTAATTATCATAGTTCATTTGACTACAACAACCTTACCCGGTGAACTTGTATGGTTGCCATTGGCCGATACATATGACCTTAATGTATGAAATTATATAAACGGCTATAATATTACTATGAATCATAACGATGTAATTATCATAGTTCATATGACTATAAAAACCTTAGTCGGTGGACTTGTATGGCATTGGCCGATACCTATGACCTTAATGTATGAAATTATATAAACGGCTATTATATTACTATGAATCGCAACTATGTAATTATCATAGTTCATATGACTACAACAACCTTAGCCGGTGGACTTGTATGGTTGCCATTGGCCGATATGTATGACCTTAATGTATGAAACTATATAGACGGCTATAATATTACTATGAATCACAATGATGTAATTATCATAGTTCATATGACTACAACAACCTTAGCCGGTGGACTTGTATGGTTGCCATTGGCCGATATGTATGACCTTAATGTATGAAACTATATAGACGGCTATAATATTACTATGAATCACAACGATATAATTATCATAGTTCATATGACTACAACAACCTTAGCCAGTGGACTTGTATGGTTGCGGTTGGCCGATACGTATGACCTTAATGTATGAAATTATATAAACGGCTATTATATTACTATGAATCGCAACGATGTAATTATCATAGTTCATATGACTACAACAACCTTAGCCGGTGGACTTGTATGGTTGCCATTGGCCGATACGTATGACCTTAATGTATGAAATTATATAAACGGCTTTAATATTACTATGAATCACAATGATGTAATTATCATAGTTCATATGACTACAATAACCTTAGCCGGTGGAATTGTATGGTTGCCATTGGCTGATACATATGACCTTAATGTATGAAACTATATAAATGGCTATAATATTACTATGAATCACAATGATGTAATTATCATAGTTCATATGACTACAAAAACCTTAGCCGGTGGACTTGTATGGTTGCCATTGGCCGATACGTATGAGCTTAATGTATGAAACTATATAAACGACTATAATATTACTATGAATCAAAATGATGTTATTATCAGAGTTCATATGACTACAACAACCTTAGCCGGTGAACTTGTATGGTTGCCATTGGCCGATATGTATGACCTTAATGTATGAAATTATATAAACGACTATTATATTACTATGAAACGCAACGATGTAATTATCATAGTTCATATGACTACAACAGCCTTAGCCGGTGGACTTGTATGGTTACCATTGGCCGATACGCATGACCTTAATATATGACACAATATAAACGGCTATAATATTACTATGAATCACAATGATGTAATTGTCATAGTTCATATGACTACAACCTTAGCCGGTGGACTTGTATGGTTGTCATTGGCCAATACGTATGACCTTAATGTATGAAATTATATAAACAGCTATAATATTACTATGAATCACAATGATATAATTATCATAATTTATATGACTACAACAATCTTAGCCGGTGGACTTGTATGGTTGCCATTGGCCGATACGTATGACCTTAATGTATGAAATTATATAAACGGATATTATATTACAATGAATCGCAACGATGTAATTATGATAGTTCATATGACTACAACAACCTTAGCCGATGGACTTCTATGGTTTCCATTGGCCGATACGTATGACCTTAATATATGAAACTATATAAGCAGTTATAATATTACTATGAATCATAATGATGTAATTATCATAGTTCATATGACTACAACAACCTTAGTCGGTGGACTTGTATGGTTGCCATTGGCCGATACGTATGACCTTAATGTATGAAATTATATAAACGACTATTATATTATTATGAATCACAACGATGTAATTACCATAGTTCATATGACTATAACAACCTTAGCCGGTGGACTTGTATGGTTGCCATTGGACGATACGTATGACCGTAATGTATGAAATTATATAAACAGCTAGAATATTACTATGAACCACAATGATGTTATTATCATAGTTCATATGACTACAACAACCTTAGCCGGTGGACTTGTATGGTTGCCATTAGCCGATACGTGTGACCTTAATGTATGAAACTATATAAACGGCTATAATATTACTAAATTATTATATTAATATGATAAGAAATGTACCTAATGGTTTGATTATTTTTTATTGAAAAATAAAATGATTGAGGAAAGAATAAATTAAAATTGACCATGTTAAGGGAGAGATTCGATCTCCCGACCCCTCACTCATTAACTAAGCACTAATACCAAAGCACCTATTAAGACTTATGTGTTTGATAAGTTTCCGTTTTTTATAGAATTGAACTCTAAAAGTTTCTGTATAAGTATAAGAATTTCTCCGCCCAAAATTTCAAGTCTGTGGATCGCCAAGCTCCCTTGGCGCTCCATGTTTAGAGTTTTTCAACAGGTTTCTCGCTTCTTCTTCTTCTTCCATAGAATTTCAACAGGTTCCGTTCTCTTTAACTTAATCTTATTACTATTCCAATTATTTTTTCTGATCCCTATAGCCCTAATCCCAATATGATGTCGCTAGTTAACAAAAGAATTTCATTGAAACTTTACCTTTCGATTTCCTCATCAATCTATCTGAGGAAGTACTTGGTCATATTCTAGTACTTATGCCATTACCAGATGCTGTTAGAACAAGAATTTTATCAAGGAAATGGCGGTATAAATGTTGTATAATTCCACAATTAACTCTTGACCAAACCCTTTGGAAAATAGACCAACCAAGTTACTTTAAAAATATTATCCGCCACATTTTGGATCTTCATGGCGGACAAGTTAAACATTTTACACTCTCAGTTCCATTTTTGGAAGACTTTACTTATGTTAGAAGGTTGTTAGGATTCCTCTCTGAAAGTGTCATTGAAAATATTATTCTAAAAGTTCCGATTAGGGAGAGACCATACAAATTGCCTTCTTCATTTTTCAAATGTTTGAATTTGAAGCATCTATCTCTTGAAGATTGTTTATTATCTCCTCCACCAGCCTTCAATGGGTTTGGAATGTTAATTAGCTTGAAGTTATACAATGTCATTGTTTTTTCCACATTGCTTGGAAGCTTAATCTCTCATTGCCTGTTGCTCGAGAAATTGGTGCTTGAAATATCAGATAGTTTCAGTGGTGTCATTTAAATTAATGCCTCCAAACTGAAGTCCCTTGAATTCAAAGGTAGAGTAGGCTTTATTCATTTGAAAACTATTCCTCTTCTGGCACAATTATCGCTTGCTCTTAGGGGAGACTATATTCTGGAATCAAGACATCACATTATTAGGTTCTTTGGGTCTTTTTGTGCGCTAGAAAATCTCCATTTGGATAACCGTAGTGTCAAGGTAAATGTTTCATAACTTAAGCGTAATGCATTTTCATATATGGAACATATTTTGTGCTATGATCCAATCTTTAATTTGGGATGTTTTTTCTAGATATTGGGTGCAAGTGCAGATCAAGTACCAACTAGTTTTCCCTTTCATGTTGACTATGTGAAACATCTTTACCTCGATGATCTTTATCAGAGTGAATTATATTTCGTCGCTTGTGTTTTGTGCTTGATGAGAAGCTTCCCATGTTTGGAATATCTGGAAATCAAGGTTCTTACTTAATCATCATAGGTCTTTTCTTTTGCGTTCTTACTGAATTATAATTCGTCGCTTGTGTTCTTACTTAAACATCTCCATTTGTTTTTTTTATTCTTAGGTGGATAATAGTGAGGTACTTTTGGCTCTGGATAACATTGACTTGGAAGAAAGGTTTGGAGATACAACATTCAACAACCTTAGAGTCATTGTGATTAGGAGTATTCGACGGATAAATCCTCACATGCAACTGCTCAAGCTTCTTTTGGCGAAGTCCCCGACTCTTCTGAGAATCAAAATTGAGGCATTAACCTATGAAGATAGTGAAAGTATCAAAGCACTAACTGAGCTGCCAAAATTTCAGTGTGCATCACCTGAAGCAGATATTATTTTAAAAGTTCAAATTAAATAGTACTGGTATATGCCGTGTGTTAATTTTGTGTTAAACACTATTCTCTTAATTTTCTGTTAATATTATATTACTATTATGTTAATGCCATTTTGTGTTGCAAATTCTGTTATTTTTTATTATTTATATTGTGGCAGTTATCTTCTGTTAATATATGCAAATTTTGTGGTTTGTCTGTTACAAGACAGCTTAATGTTTCCCTCTCATTTTTTTGGCAGCAAAAAGAAGAGACAAATAATTTGTATGGGTTTACTCTTGTAATATTTGTATGAAACGTAAACAAAACTAATTGTGGCAGTTGTAGTGGAGGTTTTTAAATTGCCATAAACTGACAAAATAACTACCACAATTTGTCCAACAGTGTAGGTATTAGTTTTTTTCTCTAAGGGTTGTGATTGTTAATAAATGATATGAAGGAGTTAAAAAAACTGCCACAATATGTCCATTCCGATCCCCTCCTCAAGGTAGTTATAAAACTAACTGATTTCCTTTAAAACTAACTGATTTCCTTTCCCTATATAAAATAGAAGTATAGATTGGACAAATAGATATTTTCAATGCAACTAAGAACATAATTTTTCAGTTAGTATAAATAAAGTATAAAAACTTTATGATAATCATCATGTAAGGAATAAATTAGTTTTCTATTTTATTGGACAATAAAAAAAATTTAATTTTAATTTATCAATATTCTAATATAAATATTTTATGTAGAAAATGAGGTTAAGTTTGAATAATAATCATCGTGTACGACATTAACGTATGAAACTATATAAACGGCTATTATATTACTATGAATCGCAACGATGTAATTATCATAGGTCATATGACTAAAACAACTTTACTCGGTGGAATTACTTAGTTGCCATTGGCCGATACGTATAAACTTAATGTATGAAACTATATAACGGCTATAATATTACTATGAATCGCAACGATATAATTATCATAGGTCATGTGACTACCACAACCTTAGTCGGTGGACTTGTACGGTTTCCATTGGCCGATATGTAAACGGTTATTATATTACTATGAATCGCAACGATGTAATTATCATAAGTCATATGACTAAAATAACTTTACTCGGTGGAATTACTTAGTTGCTACTGACCGATACATATGACCTTAATAACACCTATATGCTGGCTACTATATACATATATATATAGACGTTCAATATAAATATATATAAAGCTCAACAATGTTTCATAACTAAATTGCTAATTATATCCCAAATATAACTATTGATTTTAAAATTAAAATCACAACTTTTTTGTCATCAATCAATATTATATATATGGTCAAATGTGGACTACATATGCAAAATATAGATATTAATTAGGTTCCAAAATTTTATTTTATTAAACTTTATGGTCACATTCACACATACAAAAAAACTTTTAATACCCTCTCACACACACAAAATTCTATATGTAACGACCCGATCGGTCCTTTTGAGCTCTAGCACATCGTTCAGCTGTTTGGGACCATGAGCAACTTCATTTTAGGTATTATGACTTGTATGTATGGTCGGAATTGAAATTTGGGAAGTTCGGGTGGATTTGGAAAGAAAATTCTCATTTCGGAAGCCTTAATTTGGAAGAATCAACTAAATTGGAATTTTGAGTAAACAACCTCTGAATCAAGATTTGAAGGTTCCAGCAGGTTCGTATGATGATTTCGAACTTGGGCGTATGTTAGAATCGGGATTCGAATAACTCGTGAGCGTTTCGGCGCATGTTATGGAAGATAGCATTTTAGAAGAATTTCATAAATTTGGGTTGGAAGGCATTTCAGTGAGATTGATGTCCGTTTGGGAATTCGAGCCTAAGAATCGCTTCGTATGGTGATTCTGGAGTTGGGAGTGCGATCGGAAGTGAATTCGGATGTCCGTAGGTCATTTTGAAGTCATTTGGCTAAAGATAGAAAGTTGAAGGTTTTTGAGAAATCCGATCGGAAGTGGAAATTTTGATATCGGGATCGGAATGCGATTCCGGAAGTTGGAGCAGGTCCGTAATGTCGAATATGACTTGTGTGCAAAATTTGGGGTCAATCGGACGTAATTTGATAGGTTTCGGCATCGGATGTGGAAGTTTAAAATTTTAAAGTTTATAAAACTTGAATTGGGGTGCGATTCATGATTTCAACGTTGTTTGATCTGATTTGAGGTCTCGGCTAAGTCCGTGATAAGTTTTAAGACTTGTTAGGACATTCGGACGGAGTCCCGAGGCTCGGGTGAGTTTCGGGGTGGTTTCAGACCATTTTTAAGCCATTTATAGCTGCTGGTTTTTGGCTACAGCAGTGTGCTACGCGATCGCGATGAGTAAAATGAGAGAAATGGGCCAGTGAATCGCGATTGCATAAAGCCTTTCGTGATCGCGTAGAGGAAATATTCTTCTGCACTGACTCGACTTCGGGGGCTCATATCACACAATATATATGGAATTTTGAGATGGTGTAAGAATAAAAGTTGTATCCCTTTGTGTCTAGTTTTTAAAAACTTAAACCATTTAGCATTTGTATTTGTGTACAAAGAGATATGTCTCTTACACTACAGAATATCCGGGAAGACAAAGAAGAAATTTGTGTTGCACAGGGCTGAGTTTAGAAGCTTATATCTAGAAATATATAAGGAAATGGGAGATGACCAAAACATGAAAGTTGTAGATCTTGGAGTTTAGTTTTCATAACATTAAACCATTTGTCATGTGGAGTTTTGTGAAAAACGTTATGACAATTATACTAAAGACTGTCCGGAAAAGCTGGGCACTTGTTCTTCGCCATCGCAAAGCTTTCTCCGCGATCGCGAAGAGGAAAATTTTGGCTGGAAATTGTTGTACTTCGCGATCACAGGCAGAAGTTATATATCGAGGTTTCGGCCTATTTTAGCATATTTGGAGCTATGGAGCTCGGATTGAAGCGATTTTTGAGGCGATTTTTACCATATAAAATGTGGTAAGTGTTTTCTTCACAATTTTGAGTTAAATACATGTATATATATGGATTAGAACATGGAAATTAGTTGAAATTGTGGGTTTTTGGTAGAAGACCTAGAGATTGATATTTTGGATTTTGACCACGAAATTGAGCATGAAATTAAGAGTAAATTATATATTTGAGCTAGTAAAGTCATGGGTAATCATTATCTTCGGAAAATTTCGGAATCCGGGCACGTGGACAAATTGGTCAACTTTTCGAGCGGAGTCGGGAATTTATATAATTTGAATTGTTAACAAGTATTAGAGTATAGTTTCATTAGTTTGCCGTTGTTTGGTAGTTTTGGGGCGTTGTGCATCCATTGGAGTCGTCGGAAGGGCTTGGAAGCCGGTTAAGGAATTTCGGGGCGAGGTAANGGGCTACGTACGCACGAGGTGACGGGATTCCATGCGTAGCTACTATTATGCCATGTCCGGGTAGTCTAGGACCTACTAGCATGCCTTATGTGTTGTACATATGATCCTGCCCATAATATTAGACTGTTAATGCTATTGAATCGGTAAATTATTTTCTAAGAAGACTAGAGTGTACCTCTCTTTATCATTTAGAAAGAGAATTGATTCCTACGTGGATAATTGTATTCCTGATAAGGTTATATTATTGAATATTATTAAACTTCGCAAATGAGTTTCAAAACAAAGATTTAAAAGCTATTTTTCATGTTCCTTTAAGAAGAATTTTACCACTTTCCTGAGTAACTGCTTTCTTGATAAAAATACGGATTTATTATGTGAATATGTGTACATATGAGCACCTGAGTCGCAGGTATGATTCGCGAGCAGGCTAGCCGTATTATTATTATGTTGACCGCGTGGCATGACCGATTCGCGAGCCGGAAAAATAGATGCATCTATGATTCAAGTCGTTCGACCCTCGGCAGTGCACAGTTTATTATTGTTGGTCCGCGTCGTTCGACCCTCGGCATTGCTTGCGCATGATATTTACTGCGTATTTGCTGTGATTTTGCCTGATTACTGGCCTGGAAGTTTTAAGTTGTCAACTGAAATGACAGAGATTTAAAGTTATTAAAATTTGGAAGAAGTTGTTCTTTCCCGTTGATTATTTGTTATTTAATTAAATCATCCATGTTTGATTATTTGTTATTGAAATGACGAAGATTTAAAGTGTTAAATGTGGAAGGGTTGATATTATTTATTCCTGATTTTAAATAATTCCTATGACAATCATGCTTAGTGTCTCACTTGATTATACTAAATTGACCTTTAGCAAGTGTCAAATCGACCCCTCGTCACTCCCTCTTTGAGGTTAGGCGGGATACTTACTGAGGACACGTTATTTTCGTACTCATGCTACACTTGCTGTGTATTTTTATTGCACGGGTACTTTCATAGCGATGTGGCTGATATGGAGACTTAGGCGAGCTGCATCATCCGAGGCGATTCGCAGCTGACAGAGTCTCCCTCCTATTGTATTTATTTTAATTTTAAATTTCTTGTCCAATTTGTATTTCAGACAAGCTTTGTAGTATTCGTGAAATTCTTAGAATTTGCTCATGCACTTGTGACACCGGGTTCTGGGATGTGTATGGGATGTACTTTATAAAAATGGAATATTAAACTGCCGTATTTACTTAACGGATTTTGTTTAGTTATTACATAATAAGTTAAAGGTAATGATTTCCAAAAAAATATTAAAACGGGAACTTTCAACTAATTAATGATTGGCTTGCCTGACGATGGTGTCCGGTGCCATCACGACCTTAATAAATTTTGGGTCATGACACTATAGATTGGTCGTGTTTGTGTATATATAATTTTATATACACATTCACACACACACACACACACAACATTTAATACCCTCCCTCTTACACGAAAACAAATCATGGACCCCTCTCCCAGCGCTGCCAAACAATCCCCATCCGACGACTCTTTCAGTGATAACGACGAAGAACAAATCCAACATTTGAAGTGCATATGAAATATTCATACATCAAGCAAGATTATATGGTAAGTGAGATTTTTTTATAAAATTTTGTTCTCAAATACAATCTACTTTTCGATGAAAAAATACAAACGCTGCTTTTGTTTTTCGAAAATAGCTTTGGACAAGAAGCAGAAACTAATTTGGTTGTATTAAAATCTCAAACAATTTTTTTTTCTTTTTGTTTGCAGCATATTCCAAAACGAATACGCAATTACATTCCTGAATCAATGGGCGACGTTGTTGTTCAATATGACGGCAGAGAGTTTTTTATGGGAATTAACATTGGTAAACGACGATGGCTGAAAGACGGCTGGAAATTTTTTGTGATGATTAATTATATAAGGCGGGGTTGTTTTGTTAAATTTGAGTTGGTTGAAATTGAAGAACTATATGTTGTCTTCAAAGTGCAAGTGAAAGGGCAAGGTACTCCAGAAGATCCGGTTGAAATTAACTAGTTTGTAGGTTATGTTTGTTGGAAATCCATGTTTGTGTTATTTTTTATTTAATTTTCATCCAGTAATGTGTACGTTTTGTGTAAGTTTTGTTTGAAATTAACTAATGTGTACGTTTTGTTATATTAATGTAATTAAGTTTTCCGTTTGTTATAATTTTAATATTTTTTTTGTATCGTGTCAGTATAGTATCATGGTTGGAATATAATATTCATGCAAATACAAATCCTAACTATATGGTAAAAACCCTAATTTCAAAAACGCTCTCTACTCTCTCCTCCCTTTCTTGGCGATTTCATGGTGATTTAGGGCTTCCATGGCCACGCCCATCTCTCCCCAGCCTTTGGTAGTGGGAGAGCCACCAACAAACCCTAAAGAGAGCATCCTAAACCCTAGCAATCAACTTACATATGCTACAACATTATCTCAAACAAAAACAGCCGTGAATTTGAACCAAACAAACCTAAAACCTTTTGAAGTTATCCATGGAGTACCGACTGTTCAGTTTACAAAAGAAGAACCAATGTAATTTGCAAAGGAGGAGGGACTACATCAAGATATTGTGGTGAAAATATCTTCAAACGTGCTGGAGTTATCAACTTTGAGGAACTTACTCCAGAAAATTTTTGGTATCAAAGGACAAGCTTTGATCGGACAACTTGCGCCAAGACAAATACTCATTAGGGTTGATCAATTTGATGATTATGTTACCTCACTTGCAAGGTCAGTACTGTACTTTAATCACAATGGAAGGGAACACCAAATTAGAGTATTTCCATGGTCTATTGATTTTAATGCAAAGGAGGAGTCGACGAAGGCTGTTGTATGGATATCGCTTCCGAACTTGCCACCAGAGTTGTTCGCCAAAAAAACACTAATGTCCATAGTTTCAGCTGTTGGCAGACCCATAGCTATTGATAAAGCAACTCAGATTAAATCAC
>ML418096.1:18521-50545 GCA_005239525.1 Nicotiana knightiana | reverse complement strand
TATATATATATATATATATATATTCGGTGAAAGTATGTTTCAAGGAAAATTGTTCTATCCTGAAATGATTATATCTTTAAAGCTTCAATATAATCTGCAATTTAGAAGTTTTCACCAATTTATTGGATTTATTGGCTAAGGCATGATGTGAACAAACTGACGCAGTGCTGAGTTACCAGTGTTTTTATTTTGTGGTGATTTCTGATTTTGGCTCGTATTTCAGTTCATTCTCCTGTGTACTATTATGATGTTCCGTTGATTAATTTTGGTAATTCCTTCTGCATTATATTGTCATGTTGTTAATTATATCGTAAAATCTTTAGATAGATATTATGTTCGGTCATTTCTATATTGATGCATGTTTAATTTATTAGACCAGTGGTGTCTTGACTAGTCCTCGTCACTACTTCACCGAGGTTAGTATTGATACTTACTAGGCACCGCTGTGGTCTGCTCATACTACACTTCTGCGCATTTTTGTGTGCATATCCAGGTAATTGTTGTTAGTATCTGCGCGGATCATTGCGGAGGAGACTCAAGGTAACCTGTTGCTGCATTCGCAGGCTTCAGAGTCACCTCCCTGTTTATTCAACTGTGTCCCGCCCCCCTTTTTTTCGCCTTGTGGAATATCGGGTTTATGACATTGGTTGGGACAACTCTTTCCTTTTGGGAAAGGGGTTTGCATATTTTGAAGAGTCGCCACCTAACGATTTTAACGATGCGTTAGGGCACCTAAGGGGTTCAATTATAACTACATTGCTAACTAGAGATTTGGGTAAGGGCTTGAAATTACCCTAAGGGGAAGGTGTTAGGCACCCCTCAGGATCCACAAGTGTGGTTCCCGGCCAAATGATTTCGTGAATGTGTACAACTAGCAAATAACAAATAAAGGCTCAAATAAGAGGGGATTTAAATCTTAAGCATGTAGATGTTTAGAAAGCAGTAGAGATGATTACGAACTAGCGTCCGGTAATCACTCCTCGAAGAGGGGCTACACGTGGTATTAGCACACCGGTCATCATATCCATATTCTACCCTTCCCACCCGTGAAGGTAATTAAAGCGTATGTTGGACATGAATTCTATTGCGTGCTATTACCTGTCCTATCCTATCAGTCCTGGAGGATGCTAGGACTATTATCCTAAAAGAAAGTACTAGGTTGACCCCTAGGTTTAAAGGATAAGACTCTAAGCGACACATAAGGACAATTAGGACTTCAGATAAGGGAAAACAAATAAGAGTAGACACAAGGCCCAAGTATTCCTCCACAGATTATGCACATGATTAGCATGACTTAAACACATGTAAGGCCTTATTAACTTCAGAACCTAAGGCATGATATCTAGGTGAGAATGCAATAGTGAGGCAATTTTATTACTGATTTCATAGGATGAATTTTATCAGTTTCTTACTGATTATAACAATTAATAGTCAAGCAGCAGGTATAAAGGATTATGCTTCCAGTTTTAATAGATTTAACACCTAAAGCACTGTCTAAGTGTATGACAACACCCAGTAATTATCCAAATTATTAAAGAAACTATTACAAGTTAGTTTGCCTAAACATGCTGCACTTAGGTGTTGCAAAAAATGCAGAACTGTTACCAGTTGTTTGGAAACACGGTGAAATTATTTTTTAGGGCCTTTTTCATGCAATCAGTAGTTAAACTAGGTGTTGAATGAGGTCCGAAGACACGATATCTAATATGCACACATAGGGATGGGTGGTATGCAGAGTTCCTACGCGGGATTTCTAAATGAATAAAGTCACGGTATTTGAACATGCTAAGCAGAAAGTATGAGGATGAATTGTTTATTAGCGCGTTATTATCCTAAGCATGATTCCTAGGTGTACCACAACATTACAGCGATATTAGAACTGGTTTACATGAATAACAGGTTTATAGTAACAATTAATCCTATAGCATGATTTCTATATGATAAATGGTAATGCCATAATAGGATGCTGAAACAGTAAACATGGGCCTAAGAAACAAGATATCTAATGCATGATATGCTCGCATATAATCAGCCCTAAGCATGAACTTCTAGTGCACACATAAGAAATGTAAACCTAGAGGTATGGTATCTACACTTTAACATGGATAATCTATATAACTACCCTTCTCTTTCCACTATCCATTCCCAAATATCTGTTTACAAATTATTATAGGCTGGGAATTATGAATTACAAACCAAAGAAAAAATAAGAAGTTACTTCTATAGGGAGCCTTCAATTAGGCCCAGATCATCCAAACCTCAATGCCTTTGATGTTCATAGACTTTCATAGTCCGGGTGTGTCAGAGTTCCCTAAAGACCTCAAGGGATCCCGGGTAGTGCTCACACCCAGACATAGCCAAAGAGTTATACATGTGCAGTGTGGGAAATGCTAGCCTTGTGTGTTAGAGTTCAGAGGGCACTCAAAGGGTCCCCAAAGCAGTGCTCACACGAAGGGGGCTGAACTTAGACTTCTAAGATTATATGTGAGAGTGATTTTTATTTTTTAAAAGGGTTTAAGTAAGAAACAATTTTGAGAAAGGGTAAGTAAGAAAACAGTTTTGAAGAAGGAAATAAAAGCTTCACATCACACAAAAGACCAAGGATAGTCCAACAATCACAAATAGGGGTAATGGGATTTGAGGGACAAATACAGAGCATGTGAGGGCAGACATGTAGCAGGCAGACACACACATAGGCATACAATCAGAAACTCCAAAGGGTCTAGACAACTAGGGGTACAGTAAAGTACTGGGTTAGATTAACACCTAAAACAACTCAGACCATGATTAAACTAATGTACCAGTCATAGGCATGTAAGAAGTAGGTGCTAAGTATACAGAACCATGCTGGTCATAAACAAATAAAGCCTAAATTAACATGCAGAGAGGAGTTCAAGATCCTAGATACATGTTGAATAATAAGTAAAGCAAATTGAAAGCATACTGAATTACAACAGTAGTTGAAACATGTTGGTTTGAGTGACTGAAATCTAAATAGAGCATACCAGTGTAGTGAAGAAAGCAGTAACACAAATAGGAAAGTAGGAGATGCACAATAGTTAGCCTTGGCTTGCAGCCGGCTAACATAGAATAGTAGTAGTTAGCACAGAAGAGAGAGCAGAGAGTCTTTTTAATTGTGAGAGAGAGATTTTTGAACAGATTCCTTTGTCTATTGAGAGAACAATTATGCATATATATAGTTTTGAAAGCAGGGTGAAGAGTAAGGTAAAAATCAGAAACAATCAACAATTGTGGAAGCCATGAAAGCAGCCAGTCAATAAATTAGCAAATCTTCCCTTAATTAAGGGAGTAATTAGCCAGTTAATGGTAAAGAACAAGGCAAATGATTAAGGAAAGAATCAAAATAGTTTAAGTACGGGATATGTGATTAGGGTTAAATAAATAAGAGCTTAATTAAGGAAACAGGAAGTAAGTATCAGCAAGTATTCCCTCAATTATGGGAGTAATTAACCAGTTAAGCAGGGCAGATAATTAAGGAAAGAATGAAAAATAGTTTAAGTACGGGATAGGCAATTAGGGTTAAATACATAAGAGCTTAATTAAGGAAACAGGAAGTAAGAATCAGCAAGTATTCCCTCAATTATGGGAGTAATTAACCAGTTAAGCAGGGCAGATAATTAAGGAAAGAATGAAAAATAGTTTAAGTACGGGATAGGCAATTAGGGTTAAATACATAAGAGCTTAATTAAGGAAACAAAAAGTAAGAATCAGCAAGTACCACAGTTAATCGTACATAAGGCAAGGAATAATTAGAGACTGTAAAAATAGGGAAATAATTGAGAAATCAGCACATAGGTATCAGTAAAGCAAATCAGGGAATCAAAATTGACGTAATACTAGTTTTTAAGGGAGATAATATAGGTTTTTTCATGAATGACAAACATGCTAAGTATAACACATAAAAATCAGTCAAGATTTGAATCAGATATCCTAATGGAAGCACATAAGGGAAAAATCATAAGCTATTCAAATTAAACGAAGAATAAATCATATGAATTAGAGTGCAGAACAAAGTTATGTATCAAATAACACAGATCGACTCAGAATTCAAACATAGTGTCAAGATTAGGGCTTTTAGTATAGGTTAGTTAGGGTTAAGAAAAACTCAACAAAAAATCAGTCAGAACATATAAGAACAGAAGATTAATAACAAAAAACCAGAAATGTTTGAAGAAAAAGATTTTCAAGAAACCCTACTTTTGGAAAAAATGAAGGAGCGTTCAAAAAATAGGAGAATCTTTAAAGAAAACTCAGGAAAACCTCATAATATGCATAGATCTGTTACAAATCTAAAAGAATCGGAAGCCTAGAAGTTAGGGTTTCAAAGAAAGAACCCAGAAAGAGAGAGAGTCAGTATAGAAACCACTGGATCTAGCCAGAAAGTTGGATAATCTTATTGGAATCGAGCCATGAAGGCCTGAGACAGGCCAAAGGTATGAGGGAGTGGACCCTGGTCTCTTGAAGACCTTAGAGACAGCAACACCGGTGAGAAGGAGCTATGAGAGGCTTGAGGATGGTGAGGATTCCATGGTTTCCGGCGAAGAGGCGGCCGGAGAAGACGAATAGACCTCATCAGAGGTGGAGAGACCAGAGGCCTCTAGAAAGAACTAGAGGGATAGAGAGAGAGTGTGAGAGGGGGAAAATGAGAGGAGGGGGGGGGGGGTCGTTAGGGTTTAATTATGGTAAGTGAAATATGGGCCGTTGATCTAATTTGATCAACGACTCAGATTGATCGGGGGTTGGGCCGGGTAGGAATTGGTTTGGGCTGGGTAAGAGAAGGGTTATTATAATCTGGTGGGTTGGGTTGATTTTAGGCTAGAATTCAAATAAATGTGGCCAATTGTTAAATACCCTTTAAAATTAAATAAATAATTAATAAAACAACTAATAATTATAAAAAAAAATGAAATTGAGGTTAAATAAGTACAATTCAGTTAATTAGCTAATATAAGAAATATAAAATGGCTAATCAGTGATTAAAATGGTATAAAATATACGATTAGGCTATAATTGTAAATTTGTTGTAATTATAATTAAATAATGCCAAAATTGGCTAATTTATGAAAGAATTAAATCCTAACAGGACTAGAATGGTATATTGAGCTAAGAAATAATTTGAAATTACTTGTGATGCAATTTATGAATAGTTATTAAATATAAAACACAAAATAAATAGGAAAATAAATAGGTAAAATTATGAAAAATGCCAATTATTATGAAAAGTGATTTTGAAGTATATATGCAACTTAAAAAAATAGTTTGAGGAAAAATTGGGTATCAACAGCTGCCCCTCTTTACCCGGGAAGGATGAAAGAGTTGTCGGGTAAAGATATGATGGCCAATTTTGACCGAGTAGAAATGGTTCGAAAGATTGAGGCTGCACCCTGGTTTCTGAGCTGCCTACATATCCCTGATTTTACAGGAATCAGGCCGTATGTAGTTTAGGAGCAACCAGCGTAGTGTACGGGTGAAGTTTTATAAGGACGAACGCAAGGTGTAAGGTAAGGTGAACAATATGGCTTACGGGGTAGTTAGAAGAACTGGAGCGGAGCCGCTCCTGCCTGGCTGGCTGTTCCAAGCTGGATTTCCTGCAAATGAATAACAAGCATGTATCGTACATAATTTAAACATGATGCAAATTCCCATTGGACCATGAATGCTGTCTTCGGACAGTTGAGGATGACGTCCTTAAACCATGATGTCCTGGGCCATGAATAACTTGATGTGGGATTCGCGGGCTATGAAATGATGTTCTCGGGCCATGAAGATGATGCCTTCGAACCATGAAGCCTTTGAATAATGATATGCAAACTGATAAAAAAGATCTTTAGGCCATGACATGGTGTTCTCGGGCCATGAAGATAGTGCCTCCGAACGATGACGCCTTTGGATAGGTTGACGATATTTCAGCCCATGAAAATGCAGTAGTATGATGGTAACAAGACAGAGCTTAGTCTTGCGAATTTAAAAAAAAGGATAGAGCTTAGCCCGAAAGGAAACGAAGTGAATAATGATAGAGACAATGATTGCTTTGAAAAGTAAACGGGAGGTAGCCTTATGCAATATGCGACTGCAGATAGAGGTAACGTTTAACCTTGGAAGGCAGAAAGGTAGCCTTATGCAATATGTGAATGCAGATGGAGGTAGCGTTTAACCTCGGAAGGCAGAAAGGTAGCCTTATGCAATATGCGAATGCAGATGGAGGTTGTGTTTAACCTCGGAAGGCAGAAAGGTAGCGTCTAACCTCGCAGGGCAGAAAGGTAGCGTTATGCAATATGCGAATGCAGATGGAGGTAGCGTTTAACCTCGGAAGGCGGAAAGGTAGCCTTATGCAATATGCGAATGCAGATGGAGGTAGCGTTTAACCTCGGAAGGCGGAAAGGTAGCCTTATGCAATATGCGAATGCAGATGGAGGTAGAGTTTAACCTCAGAAGGCAGAAAGGTAGCCTTATGCAATATGCAAATGCAGATGGAGGTAGCGTTTAACCTCGAAAGGCAGAAAGGTAGCCTTATGCAATATGCAAATGCAGATGGAGGTAGCGTTTAACCTCGAAAGGCAGAAAGGTAGCCTTATGCAATATTTAAGGAAGGACGGCAGAAATTCTTAGCTGGTGTTAAATTGCGGTAGAGTATTGTGATAATGAAGTATTGTTTATGCTGATAATAAGTGTTGGCGTGATGAGTTTGAGGAACGATGTCTGTCCTTGGAGCGGATAATATATTTCGGGGCTTCTTGCAATTTTGTGCCTGCATCCAAAGAAAGATCGTGAGTTTTGTAAAGGGGAAAGGTTAGTTCGCATTCCTGTTGGCCCTGGTTGGCTCGTTTACTTGATCATGATGATACTGTATTTGTCATTGGGGTAGCGTTTGCTAAACAAGCTGCTTTAGAAAAAAAAATATGCATGATTTTTTTAAAAGTATAATATATAATCTAAAATAGTTTTAGATGAACCGACGATATGACACGGCTTGAGACATTGCGACCTCTCTTGCTGCAAAATTTTGAGGATCCTCAAAATTCTGCCCCAGTTTGCTGGGGGGATGCCTCTGACTGCTGCTCGCGCGACGACTGGCTGAACTTGCTTTGGAATTTTGAGGGTCCTCCTCAAAATTTTGCCCCAGTTCCAATCGCGGGGAAAATAGATTTTTATTGAATTGTGACCAAACCCATAGGCCTGCCTACGTATCCCCTCTTAAACAGGAATCAGGTTAGGCGTAGTTCAAATTACATCACCGAGAAAGTATATGATTACACATAGTAACGCTTGACTGCATCTGAATTGATCGGTTTCGTCCAAACTTCTCCGTCCATTTCTGCAAGTATGAGTGCTCCTCCTATCAGCACTCTATGAACCATGTACGGACCTTGCCAATTGGGAGAGAAATTCCCCTTGGCTTCATCTTGATGCGGAAAGATTTTCTTTAACACTCGTTGCCCTGGTGTGAATCGTCTCGGCTTGACTTTCTTGTTGAAGGCCCTGGCCATTCCGTTCTGATATAGTTGACCATGACATACTATATTCATTCTCTTCCCGTCTATGAGGGCTAGTTGCTCATAACGGCTTCTTACCCATTCTGCATAACTGAGCTGAACTTCCTATATAATTCTTAGAGATGGAATCTCCACTTCGGCATGAATTACAGCCTCTGTACCATAAACTAGCATATAGGGAGTTTCCCCTGTTGATGTGTGGACAGTGGTGTGGTATCCCAGTAAAGAAAATGATAACTTTTCATGCCACTATTTGTGCCTTTCTATCATCTTTCTTAGTATCTTCTTGATGTTTTTGTTAGCAGCCTCTACGGCTCCATTCATTTGAGGTCTGTATGCTGTAGAATTCTTGTGTTTGATCTTGAAAGTTTCACACATAGCTTTCATCAAGTCACTGTTGAGATTAGAACCATTGTCGTTGATGATTGACTCTGGAACTCCGAACCAACAAAAAATGCGGTCGCGGACAAAGTCGGCCACGACTTTCTTAGTAACTGCTTTATAGGAGGATGCTTTGACCCATTTAGTGAAGTAGTCAATCCAAAATGAACCTGTGGCCATTGGAAGCGGCAGGCTTAATTGGTCCAATAACATCCATACCCCAAGCGGCGAACGACCATGGTGAGCTTGTCGCATTGAGCTCACTTGGAGGCACCTTTATCATATCCCCATGTATCTGGCAACGGTGATACTTCCGAACATATTGGATGCAATACGTTTCCATAGTCATCCGAAAGTAACCAGCTCGGAGGATTTTCTTAGCTAAAAAAAAAACAGTTCATATGTGGGCCACATGTCCCAGCATGAATTTCTTCCAGCATTTTTTATGCTTCTTTTGTGTCAACACGCCTTAATAACCCCAAATCGGGAGTCCTCCTATAAAGGATTCCTCCGCTGTGGAAAAAAATGTTGGACAATCTCCGAAGTGTGCGTTTCTGAGTGGAATTTTCAAGCTCGGGGTATTCTCCTTTTGCCAAGTACTTATCGATGTCATGAAACCAAGGATTTTCGTCTGCTTCTTCTTCGATATGGGCATAATAAGCTGGCTGATTATGGATCTTTATGGGAATAGGGTCAATGAAATTCTTGTCCGGATGCTGGATCATTGAGGACAAAGTAGCTAATGTGTCGGCGAACTCATTCTGGATTATAGGGACGTGCCGAAACTCTATCTTTGTGAACCTCTTTCTTAACTCCTGTACGTGGTGCAAATACGGTAGTATCTTGGAATTCTTTGTTGCCCATTCTCCTTATACCTGATGTACCAATAAGTCTGAATCACCGATCACTAACAGCTCCTGGACGTTTATGTCAATGGCTATATTGAGCCCCAAGATGCAGGCTTCATATTCGGCCATATTGTTGGTGCAAGGGAACCTAAGTTTGGCGGATATCGGATAATGCTTACCGGTCTCTGATATTAGTACTGCTCCAATACCCACTCCCTCGAAGTTTGCTGCTCCATCGAAGAACATCCTCCTACCATCATAGGATTCTACAACATCTTCTCTTATGAATGATACCTCTTCATCAGGAAAATATGTTTTCAGGGGTTCGTATCCTCCGGCTACGGGATTCTTAGCAAGATGGTCAGCCAGAGCTTGTCCTTTAACTGCCTTCTGAGTCATGTAAACAATGTCGAATTCGCTCAGCAAGATTTTCCACTTGGCTAGCTTGCCAGGGAGGCTTCTGAAAGATGTACTTTAATAGATCCATCCCCGATATGAGATATGTTGTGTAGGCACAGAAATAATGTCTCAGCTTTTGGGCGACCCAAGTTAGAGCATAACAGGTACGTTCTAATAAAGAATACCGAGCCTCATATGGAGTGAACTTCTTGCTGAGGTAATAAATAGCTTGTTCTTTCCTTCCTGTTTCATCGTGCTGCCACAGAACGCAGTCGAAAGCTCCATCTAATACTGCAAGATAGAGTAGCAAAGGTATGCCTGGCTCGGGCAGTACTAGGACTGGCGGTGTTGACAAATATTCCTTGATTCTGTTGAAAACCTTTTGACAATCATCGGTCCACTCGGTCGCAGCGTCTTTCTTCAGCATCTTAAAGATTGGCTCACAGATAACGTGGACTGTGCTATAAATCGGCTGATGTAATTATGCCTCCCCAAGAAACACATCACATCTTTCTTGTTCCTTGGTGGTGGTAGCTCTTGAATGGCTTTGACCTTGGACGGATCCAATTCTATTCCCTGGTGGCTTACAATAAATCCCAACAACTTCCCAGCAGGAACCCCGAATGCACACTTCGCGGGGTTTAGTTTCAGATTGTATTTTCGCAATCTATTGAAGAACTTCCCCAAATTCTCCATGTGATCAGCAGCTTTCTTTGATTTGATAATGACATCATCCACGTACACCTCGATCTCCTTGTGAATCAAGTCATGGAATTTGGTGGTCATGGCCCTCATGTAGGTGGCCCCTGCATTCTTTAGACCAAATGGCATCATTTTGTAACAATACACTCCCCACAGTGTAACGAATGCCATTTTCTCAAAATCTTCCTCATCCATCCAAATATGGTGATAACCAGTGAAGCAATCCACAAAGGACTGCAATTCATGCTTGCCGCAGTTATCAATTAGAATGTGTATATTTGTCAAGGGGAAGTCGTCTTTCGGACTGGCCCGGTTGAGATCCTGGTAGTCGACGCAGACTCTGACCTTCCCGTCCTTCTTCGGCACATGTACAATGTTGGCAACCATGTTGGGTACTCCACTACCTGGAGAACTTTCGCGTTGATCTTCTTGGTAACTTCTTCTTTGATTTTCAAACTCATGTCGGGTTTGAACTTTCTGACTTTTGTTTCACTTGTGGACACATTGGATTGGTTGGTAGTTTGTGAGCCACAATAGACGTACTTAGACCAGTCATGTCATAATACGACCATGCAAATACGTCCTCATACTCTCTTAGAAACTCTGTGTATTCTTTCTTTTCTGATGGTGACAAATGAATGTTGATGCGAGTCTTCTTGACGTTTTCTGAATCACCCAGGTTGATAACTTCAGTCTCATCCAGGTTAGACTTAGGTCTGTTCTCAAATTTCTCAACTTCTTTGACAATCTCGTCAGGTATGTCGTCTCCCTCTGAATCAATGTTTGTTTGCTGCGTTGTCTCGTTGCATGTCACAGTCATCGGTTCATCAAGACAAGTAATAGTAAAGTTGTATAAATAAAGTAATGAGAGAAAATAATAGCAATAAATATCAGATTCATAAGAGGAATTTAGAAGATGCTTAGATAGATTGAATAACTGTTTCGAACATTGAAGATCTTTATTGCAGAAATTGAAAAATGTAGAAAAAGGAAAACTATTTAGTAAATAAAAACAGTAAATAATGCTTGTTTTAGCCTTGCTACCCCGAGGTTCGTCGGGCTTTGGTTGTCTTGATAGACCAGCTCTTGAGATATGCCCCCTTGATTACAGTATGTATGGAAGGGCCTTCCACCCTCTTCCCATCGAGAACAACACAACAATCCATATCATTATCCTCTAGGAACAAACTCCTCATTGCTGCAAGTGTTTCTTCCTCGTCAGAACCGTAAATAGTGTCGGCCTGCTTGAAAGTTTGCTCAAGATGAGGTATCGGCTGCTCCAAAGGGTAATAGGGACCGCGCCAAGGTGGCGACCCGTCGTTGAATTCTTGCCAAGTGTACTCATACCCCAGACCGAAAGTGGTGCCATGCTCCTTGAGCTTTATGGGCTTCGTGATCCCTTGGAGGTTCTTACCAAGCCCTTTGCCTGGCTTATATCCACTCCAGTTTGGGATTCTCTCAATCTTGTTGTCCCAACATTTGTCCTTGTCGATAGCATTGACCCGTTCAATGTGGTGTAAGTTCCTCCGCCTATCTTCCTTTTTCCGTCAATCACCAAAATAGTTTAACGACTATAAATGGGGTTGCTACCGTCACCATGAATAATCACCTCTTGGTGGTTCAACTCAAATTTTACCGCCTGATGTAGTGTTGATGCTACGGTCCCAGCAGTGTGAATATAGGGTCGTCCCAACAACAGGTTGTAGGATGTCAGCGCATCTATCACCTGTAAATCCACTTCGAACCAAGTCGGTCCCATCTGTAGGCATAGACTGATCTCTCCCATGGTGGACCTCTGAGAACGTCAAAGGCTTTCACATTGATTGCCCCATCCCTTATCTCATGTAACCCTTTACCCAATTTCTTGAGTGTTATCAACTGACAGATGTTAAGGCTGGAACCTGCATCGATCAAGATTCTTGTGATGAAATGATCTTGCATTTCATGGTGATGTGCAGTGCTTTGTTGTGCCCCATCCTTCAGGTGGTAGCTTGTCCTCATGAGAAGTGATTTTATGACTCTCCAGTACCTGGACTACCATATTGGTTATTTCCCCATTAGTGATGTTGTTTGGCACATATGCTTCACTCAACACTTTCAATAAAGAATTTCTGTGTGTTTCCGAATTATGCAGCAGAGAGAGGATGGATATCTATGTCGGGGTCTTGTTCAGCTGGTCGATGACTGAATACTCCTTAGCTTGTACCTTTCTCCAAAGGTCATCGGGACCTGTTTCGATAAGGGGAGGCCGGTTGGCAGCTTGCTTTCTTGACTCGGCCAGATGCTCAGGGGTGTAGACCCTACTAGTTCTCGTTATACTCTATGTTGCGACAACTTCCTTAGACCTGACCTTGCCTTTCCTTCTCGCCTCGGTTGTGTAGTCCCAAGGGATAGCGTTTGAATAGAAGGGTGGTGTGGTTGACATTGCCACCGAAATTGGTACATCCATCTTTACTTCAAACGGAATGTTTGTTCGGGGTGGAAAGACTGCGACCTCGAATGATGCTGGTGCATTTGCTGGAGATACAAACTCAACTTCAATTGGCACTGGTGACTTTGCAGGTGGCTCTACTTCAAGCTCAAATGGTATAGACATATTCACAGTGGCCTCAGATGGCTGAATCTGAACTATGATCGGTTTGAGAGTGACTGCGGGTTTCTTCGGGTCATCACCTTCTGTGATCAACCCGATTGACCCCTCGGGATCCCAATCATCTTCTATTTCAATCATATGGATAGCTCTACCCTTATGGTCTGACAGAGGATTTTCGCGGATGTTTGGAGCGAGGTCCTTTGCCACAATAATATCGTTGTCAATGAGAGCCTGCATTTTGTCCTTCAAAGAACGGAATTCTCCGATAGTGTGTCCTTTCATGCTGGAATGATATGCACAAGATTTGTTTGGGTTAACCCACTGAGAAGGGTTCTCAGGGGTGGCATCAAGGACAGGTGTGACATAACCAGCAACTTTGGGTTTCTCATACAGCTGGTCAATGGGCTCGGCTATGGTGGTGTATTACTTTGGTGGGTGGCGATCAAAATTGGGACGAGGTCTAGGGAAGTTTTGGCGTGCAGGGGGTGATTGGTAAGGGGATGGCTGGCAATTATAAGTGTGTTAGACAGGAGCGGGTTGTGGGTATTTGGGTGAAGCAGGTTGATATGTGGGTGGTGGAGCTTGGTAGGAAGGTGGTGGAGTTTGGTAATTTGGTGAGTGTGCTTGGTAATTCGGGGTTGGATGATATGTGAGTGGGGGTGTCAGATAGGTTTGGTATTTGAGCGGGGACTTGGTTCTCTGTGCAACCATTACGGCTTCCACATCTCTCTTCTTAGACACACCACCGGACTGTAGAGCCTTGTTAGTGGCTTGCAATGCTTCAAAATTTGTAACCGTACCGTTTTTAATACCTTCTTCAATCCGCTCACCCAATTTGATGATGTCAGAAAACTTGTGGCCCTCAACCATCATTAACCGTTCATAATACCGCGGGTCCTGAGCCCGGACAAAGAACTTGTTCATTTGTTCTTCCTCTAGAGCACTTTAGCGGCTTCGGACCTCCAGCGAGTAGCATACCCGCGAAAGGTTTATGTAAGTCTCTTCTTCAAATTTTGAATGTAGAACACATCTGGTGCCTTCTCTTTGTTGAATCTAAACCCGTCCATGAAATCAGACGCCATGCTTACCCAGTTTGACCATTTCTTGGGGTCTTGGTTGATGTACCAAGACAATGCATCTACTTTAAAATTCCTCATGAACGGCTTCATGCGGATTCTTTCATCCTTTCCTACACCAACCAATTTGTCGCAATAGGTCCTCAGATGGACTCTCGGATCATCGGTACCGTCAAACATTTCAAACTTTGGAGGTTTTTACCCCTCGGGCAGTTCGACATCGGGTTGGATACAAAGGTCTTCATAATTCAACCCTTCAATTCCCTTGGTTCTGTCAACACCCTGGACTCGGCTGGTCAGTTTCCAAAGCTCCTCGGCCAGGTTCCTGATAAGTAAATCCTTTTCGTCAGACTCGGATGCCTGTGGGAAAGGTGGAGTGGAGTGGGTCATGGTTTCCACATATATGGGATTGTTATAGGTGTGGAAATGGTCTTTTGTGGGGTTTAGAGGTTCTGGGATGATTAGTGGATTGTTATTTGATGTGTGGCAAGCATTACACTGCGTTAGGAGAATTTGGTTCTTTGGGGGAGTGGTGTGATGGTGGTGCGGGATGATTTTTCTGTCTTGGGATATTTTGTGGAGGTGCGGGGTTTTGAGCATTTGGAAGGTTGACGTCAGGGACGTTGAGGGAAAATGAAAAATTGGCCATATTCCGGACTTGATCGAGTTCTTCCTGAAGCTTCAGCAATTTCTTTTCAAGTGGTGACATGTTCTCATGCAGGACCTGAATACCTCAGCCATCAGTGGCCTATACCCGTTCAATCACATTCTCCTTTCTGATGCCGCTGGACTCTTCCATCTTACTTTTGCCTTTGTCTTTGCCCTTAGGAGGACTAGGGGAAGAGTAGGTGGAGGGCCATTGGATCTGGTGCAATAAGCTGATGATGCCATAATGCACGAACTAGCCTTTGGGGAGGGGAGTAAGAAAAAGAAATAAAAAAAGGTAACCAAGTCAGTGAGGATCATGAAAAGAGTATTTCAGTATTTAAACACATAATGCGGAAATGAAAGCGTGTCCTAAATTGGGAACCTCTTTCTGCCCGAGGTAGGCGTAGCGACAAATTGATTTGGAGAACTTAAAATGCTAAATGCCTCATTTTATTGATAATGACAAATCCTAAAATGATAGACGAAAAATAAAAGTCACTAATGGCCATTGGCCTTATTACATTGGTAGAAAAATAAAGACATTCCTATCTACTTGGTCCCAGAAAGACCTTCCCCAGATTCGGCATTCTTGCTAGGTATCTCCCTGCAGCTCCTTCAACTTTTTGACAATCTTCAACTCTTTTTATGAACTTTTCTTCCAAATCGATTATACCTCGTTCCAAGTACCCCAGTCTCTTGTGCGCACTGATAGCCATGCCTTTCTATTCCTTGATCAGTCTTTTGTTGGACTCATGTATCTTGTGGTGATCGTCCTCATTTTCCCGGATCCTTTTGCGCAGCTGGTTGAACTTGACTTGTGCTTAAGCCCTTTCATCTATAACCCTGTGACCTCGGACGTACTCCGGCTTGCTCTGACCACCCAGATCCTCTTCTAACCAACCAAGATAGAAAGGGGTATAACCGGCGTGATACTTGTCTGGTTCGATGGTGTCTTTCTCAAGTATAACCTTGTAGTGCCACAAGTGCTGAGCTTGGCACTTATGAGGACTATCATTATTTTGAAAGTCACCTCAAAGATGGCTCATCTTCTTGACCCTAGGGATGACTTGCTTCCTTTCTGGTTGCCTCATAACTCGAAGAGGGACGAAAGGTTATGTCCCCCTTAGACCAATCAATATTAGAAATGATGCTTCTCTAGATTGAATGATGAACTCATCCGTTCAAAACCATTTAAACATCCATTGAACCTATTCTTCAGTCAAGTTATCAAAAAGCTCAACCCATCCTTCAGCATTTTCAGGATGAGCGAACATGTCAGGGATATAGTTCATTCGCTTTGGGTGATGGAAAGCGATGTGTTCATCCCACATTCGGCGGTGAATGTCCTGTCGGTATTTGCCTTTTTGGAGATGTTCCATGAGCCAGAGTTGAAGTAATAAATTGTAACCTTCGAACTGCTTTGCTCCTTGTTGACACTTTTCTAAGGCCTGATATATGTCTGCAATGATCATGGGCACAATGCTGGAATATTGCCCATTTACCCCTTCCATTACGGTCTTAGTTACCATGGCTAGCTTGGTATGGATCCTTTCTTTCTCCATCGGGAACACGATCAAACCCAAAAAGCAAACCATAAACACGAACACTCGGCGATGGACGTGTCCCATAGAGGTTATAGAAAACTCGTCATGGTAGGTACGGTATGACTTGCTATAGCCATACCTTTCGTACAAGTAGTCAAAAGGAATGTACGAATCCTCCAAACATACCAATTCTGCGTCCTTTTTCAAACCCATCATTTTGAGGAAACTTTTGCCTGTGTGGTTCTCAGGCATCAACAACCCCGAAGTTTCCCATACTAGGTTAGCCAGCCCTCCTATCTCTTCTATCAACGGCGCCATTTTTATGTTCTCAAAGCGGAACATGGACCTTTCACGATCCCAAAACAGGGTAGCAGCCTCTACTATCATTTTGTTTGGCTGGATTTCCAGAAGAGATGGTAGATTACCCAAGTGTTTCCTGATGATAGCTTTGTCGCTGGAGTGCAGATCCTCCCACCAACTCAACAGTTTTGGGTGGATGTTGGAGACCATGCCGAATCTGGGGACTTCGTGCCTCATTTTTTTTTCTGCAAAGCAAATAGGTTAGGCCCTTACCCCCCACCAGACTTGACTATTTATCATCAATAATTAGTAGGAAGCATTTAGTTCTCCAAATAAATGCACAGAACGTGAGGGTGTCTGTTTGGGTTTAGGGAAACCCGATGGACTTTTGGATAAGGTTATATTAAAAACTATCGTGTGGACGACACTTTAGCTTGACTAGGTTTGACCATAATGCATGCAATAGTGCAACAGGGTAAGGTTTCTATGGGGTTTTAGACTGGTAACCTTGAGCGGACAACTCAAGGGGGAAGGCACAGAACCGTCGACTGCACCGCTGATCGAGTAGTTTTACCGCAAATAAGCCTTTCCGAATTTAGTGGGTGATAATATAGGAAGGGCACAACCACTCATCAAGCGTTGCTATAGTATTTTGTTTGGCACGAGTGTAGTATGAATGTTGAGCATGATTTATGAAATAAGTATTAAAACAAGTTTTCACGTACTTGCACGTTAAAGAAAGTGGTAAAAACGATAGTAATGATTTAAAGCAGTTACAAAAGGAAACAAAGAGACATGTCAGTTACGTTTTTGAAAAAAAAATAAATACTCTAAGTAAACAATTAATTGCATGTAAAAGGAATAGGAAAGGGTGCAAGTATTTTAAAATAAAGGCACAAATTCACAAAACAATTTGAAATGGTAAAATCCTGGATATCCCCAACAGAGTCGCCATGCTGTCGCGCCCCCCTTTTTTTCGCCTCGCGGAATATCAGGTTTATGACATTGGTTGGGACAACTCTTTCCTTTTTGGAAAGGGGTTTGCATATTCTAAAGAGTCTCCACCTAACGATTTAACGGTGCGTTACGGCACCTCAGGGGTTCAATTATAACTACGTTCCTAACTAGAGATTTGGGTAAGGGCTTGAAATTACTCTAAAGGGAAGGTGTTAGGAACCCCTCAGAATCCACAAGTGTGGTTCCCAGCCAAATGGTTTCGTGAATTTGTACAACTAGCAAATAACAAGTAAAGGCTCAAATAAGAGGAGATTTAAATCTTAAGCATGCAGATGTTTAGAAAGCAGTAGTGATGATTACGAACTAGCGTATAGAGGTGTCCCAGGTTTATAATAATATGGATAACATCAATGCAATACCTGGTAATCACTCCTCGAAGAGGGGTTACACGTGGTATTAGCGCACCGGTCATCATATCCATATTCTACCCTTCCCACCCGTGAAGGTAATTAAAGCGTATGTTGGTCACGTATTCTATTGCGTGCTATTACCCGTCCCATCCTATCAGTCCTGGAGGAGGCTAAGACTACTATCCTAAAAGGAAGTACTAGGTTGACCCCTAGGTTTAAAGGATAAGATTCTAAGCGACAAACAACGACAATTAGGACTTCAGATAAGGGAAAACAAATAAGAGCAGATACAAGGCCCAAGTATTCCTCCACAGATTATGCACATGATTAGCACGACTCAAACACAAGTAAGGCCTTATTAACTTCGGAACCTAAGGCATGATATCTAGGTGAGAGTGCAATAGTGAGGCAGTTTTATTACTGATTTGAGAGGATGAATTTTATCAGTTTCTTATTGATTATAACCATTAATAGTCAAGCAGCAGGTATAAAGGAGTATGCTTCCAGTTTTAATAGATTTAACACCTAAAGCACTACCTAAGCGTATGAAAACACCCAGTAATTATCCAGATTATTAAAAAAACTATTACAAGTTAGTTTGCCTAAACATGCTGGACTTAGGTGTTGCAAAAAATACAGAACTGTTACCGGTTGTTTGGAAACATGGTGAAATTATTTTTTAGGGCCTTTTTTCGTGCAATCAGTAGTTAAACTAGGTGTTGAACGAGGTCCTAAGACATGATATCTAATATGCACACATAGGGATGGGTGGCATGCAAAGTTCTTAGGTGGGATTTCTAAATGCATAAAGTCACAGTATTTGAACATGCTATGCAGCAAGTATGATGATGACTTGTTTATTAGAGCATTATTATCCTAAGCATGATTCCTAGATGTACCACAACATTACAGCGATATTAAAACTGGTTTGCATGAATAACAGGTTTATATTAACAATTAATCCTAGAGCATGATTTCTATATGATAAATGATAATGCCATAATAGGATGCTGAAACAGTAAACATAGGCCTAAGAAACAGGATATCTGATGCATGATATGCTCGCATACAATCAGCCCTAAGCATGAATTTCTAGTGCACACGTAAGAAATGTAAACCTAGAGGCATGGTATCTACCCTTTAACATGGATAATCTGTATAACTACACTTCCCTTTACACTATCCATTCCCAAAATCTGTTTACAAATTATTACAGGCCAGGAATTATGAATTACACAACAAAAGGAAAAATAAGAAGTTACTTCTATAGGGAGCCTTCAATTAGGCCCAGATCTTCCAAACCTCAATGCGTTTGATGTTCATAGCCTTTCATAATCTGGGTGTGTAAGAGTTCCCTAAGGACCTCAATGGCTCTCGAGTAGTGCTCACACCCAGACATAGCCAAAGAGTTAAACATATGCAGTGTGGGAACTTCCAGCCTTGTGTGTCAGAGTTCAGAGGGCACTCAAAGGGTCCCCAACGCAGTGCTCACACGACGGGGGCTGAACTTAGACTTCTAAGAGTATATGTGAGAGTGCTTTTTTACTTTTTAAAAGGGTTTAAGTAAGAAACAGTTTTGAGAAAGGGTAAGTAAGAAAACATTTTTGAAGAAGGAAATAGAAGCTTAACATTACACAAAAGACCAAGGATAGTCCAACAATCACAAACATGGGTAATGGGATTTTAGGGACAAATACAGAGCATGTGAGGGCAGACATGTAGCAGGCGGACACACACATAGGCATACAATCAGAAACTCCTAAGAGTCTAGAGGACTAGGGGTACAGTAAAGTACTGGGTTATATTAACACCTAAAAAACTAAGACCATGATTAAACTAATGTACCAGTCATAGGCATGTAAGAAGTAGGTGGTAAGTATACAGAAACATGCTAGTGATAAACAAATAAAGCCTAAATTAACATGCAGAGGGGAGTTCAGGATCCTAGATACATGCTGAATAATAAGTAAAGCAAATTGGAAGCATACTGAATTACAACAGTAGCAGTAACATGTTGGTTTGAGGACTGAAATCTAAATTAGAACATACCAGTGAAGTGAAGAAAGCAGTAACACAAACAGGAAAGTAGGAGATGCACAATAGTTATCTTTGGCTTGCAGCTGGCTAACTTAGAATAGTAGTAGTTAGCACAGAAGAGACAGCAAAGAGTCTTTTAAATTGTGAGAAAGAGATTTTTGAACAGATTCCTTTGTCTAATGAGAGAAAAAGTATGCATATATATAGTTTTGAAAGATGGGTGAAGAGTAAGGTAAAAATCAGAATCAGTCAACAATTATGGAAGCCATGGAATCAGCCAGTCAATAAATCAGCAAATCTTCCCTTAATTAAGGGAGTAATTAGCCAGTTAACGGTAAAGAACAGGGCAAATGATTAAGGAAAGAATCAAAATAGTTTAAGTACGGGATAGGTGATTAGGGTTAAATACATAAGAGCTTAAATAAGAAAACAAAAAGTAAGAATCAACAAGTATTACCTCAATTATGGGAGTAATTAATCAGTTAAGCAAGGAAGATAATTAAGGAAAGAATCAAAAATAGTTTAAGTGCGGGATAGGCAATTAGGGTTAAATAAATAATAGCTTAATTAAGGAAACAGGAAGTAAGAATTAGCAAGTACCACAGTTAATCGCACATAAGGCAAGGAATAATTAGAAGCTGTAAAAATAGGGAAATAATCGAGAAATCAGCACATAGGTATCAGTATAGCAAATAAGAGAATCAAAGAATTGAAGTAATACTGGTTTCTAAGGGAGATAATATTGGTTTTTTCACGAATGACAAACAGGCTAAGTATAACACATAAAAATCAGTCAAGATTTGAATCAGAAACCCTAATGGAAGCACATAAGGGAAAAATCATAAGCTATTAAAATTAAACGAAGAAGAAATCATATGAATCAGAGCGCAGAACAAAGTTATGTATCAAATAACACAGATCGACTCAGAATTCAAACATAGTGTCAAGATTAGGGCTTTTAGCACAGGCTAGTTAGGGTTAAGAAAAACTCAACAAAAAATCAGTCAGAACTTATAAGAACAGAAGATTATTAACTAAAAATCAGAAATGTTTGAAGAAAAAGATTTTCAAGAAACCCTAGTTTTGGAAAAAATGAAGGATCGTTCGAAAAATAGGAGAATCTTTAAAGAAAACTCAGGAAAACCTCATAATACGCATAGATCTGTTATAGATCTAAAAGAATCGAAAGCTTAGAAGTTAGGGTTTCAAAGAAAGAACCCAGAAACAGAGAGAGCCGGTATAGAAACCACCGGATCTAGCCGAAAAGTAGGAAAATCTTATTGGAATCGAGCCATGAAGGCCTGAGACAGGCCAAAGGTGTGAGGGAGTGGACCCTGGTCTCTTGAAGACCTTAGATACAACAACACCGGTGAGAAGGAGCCATGAGAGGCCTGAGGATGGTGAGGATTCCATGGTTTCCGGAGAAGAGGTGGCCGGAGAAGACGAACAGACCTCATCGGAGATGGAGAGACCAGAGGCCTCTAGAGAGAACTAGAGAGATAGAGAGAGTGTGTGAGAGGGGGAAATGAGAGACGGGGAGGGGTCATTAGGGACCAATTGTTAAATACCTTTAAAATTAAATAAATAATTAATAAAACAGCTAATAATTATACAAAAAATGAAATTGAGGTTAAATAAGTACAATTAAGTTAATTAGATAATATAAGAAATATGAAATGGTTAATCGGTGGATAAAATGGTATAAAATATACGATTAAGCTATAATTGTAAATTTTTTGTAATTATAATTAAATAGTGCCAAAATTGGCTAATTTATGAAAGAATTTAATCCTGACAGGACTGGTATATTGAGCTAATATATAATTTGAAACTACTTGTGATGCAATTTATGAATAGTTATTAAATATAAAACACTAAATAAATAGGAAAATAAATTGGTAAAATTATGAAAAAACGCCAATTATTATGAAAAGTGATTTTGAGGTATATATGCAATTTTAAAAAATAGTTTGAGGAAAAATTGGGTATCAATAAACTGTTATTACTATTTCTAAACAGTTGTATTTAGGAGTTGTAGAGAAAATTCGTAGAGCTTATGACTTGTATTACCGGTTTTGGGAAAATATAAATTTTGTCAAGATTCTATATCGAGACTGTTGAATTTTCCTTTATTATTGTTGTTATTTAGTAAATGTTAGGCTTACCTAGTCCCTAAGACTAGGTGCCATTACGATACCCAACGGAGGGAGATTTGGGTCGTGACAGGTTGGTATCAGAGCTCTAGGTTAATAGGTGCTACGAGTCATAAGCGAGTTTAGTAGAGTCTTGCGGATCGGTACGGAGACATTTGTACTTATCTTCGAGAGGGTACGAAACTATTAGGATAACTTCAATTCCTTCATTCCTATCGTTCGATTTTATGGATCTTGAAGCTTGGAAAATTTATCATTCCATTCTCTCATAGATGGTGAGGACGCGAGCTGCAGATCCTGAGGATGGTACCCCCGGAGCAGGTGTCATCAGGGGCAGAGGCAGAGGCTGACAAGGGGCACATGTTGCAGCTAGAGCACCTACTAGAGCAGTCGTTGAGGAGCCGCCAATAGTTCCAGATGGGGTCCAGGCACCGGAGGCGCATGTTGTTACCCTCGGCCTTCAGGAGACTTTAGCACAATTCCTAAGGATGTTTGGTACATTGGCTCAGGCGGGGTCATTTCAGGTTGCACCAGTTACTTCACCGACCGGGGGAGGAGCCCAGACTCCCAGCGTCCACACTCCAGAGCAGCGAGTTCACGTTGGTCAGGGTCCAGGTGTCATAGTGACATAGCATGTGGTTCCAGTTCAGCTCATGGTCAAAACAACAACATCTGAGGGAGAGCAACTTATATTTGCAAGGTTCAAGAGATATAACCCTCCTACATTCAGCGGATTGGCTTCAGAGAGTGCACATGGTTTTCTGGAGGAGTATCATAGCATCCTCCGCACTTTGGATATTGTTGAGACAAGTGGGGTTGCTTTTACTATGTTCCAGCTTCAAGGAGCGGCTTATCAGTGGTGGCGGGCATATGAGTTGGGTAGCCCGGTCGAGTCAGCTTCACTTATATGGAGCCAGTTTCAGAGATGTTCTTGAGAGAGTTTGTACCCCAGTCCCTTCGGGATGCATGGCGTGCAGAGTTTCAGCAGTTGCGCCAGGGCACTATGTTAGTATTAGAGTATGCTATTAGATTAAGTGATTTGGCCAGGCATGCACTTGCCTTAGCCGCTATAGTTATAGGGTGAGTCCGTAGATTTATTGAAGGGCTCATGCATGATATTCGGTTCAGCGTGGCTCGAGAGTTGGAGTCGTATGTTTCGTTTCAGCAAGTGGTAGGGATGGCTCACCGGTTAGATGGCATGTGGGGCCAGGAGTGAGAGAACAGAAGAGATCAGGAGAGAGAGTCCAGGGAGACGAGGAGGCCTCGTAGACCGGAGAGATCTTCTGGTCCTTATTTTGGAGGCAGAGTGCGACATGGTAGAGGTTTTGTGGGTCAGCCAGCTCAGTTTGCATTACCGGCTTCGCATGAGGTTTCAGGTACTCGTAGGTCTTAGAGTACTCGTATCGCATAGTTTTCACAGCCACGCCAGCAGAGAGAATGTTTTGAGTGTGGAGATACCAGTCATAGGGTGAGAGATTGTCCCAAGCTCCAGGCATATGTGTTACAGCAGGGCATTCAGGTGAGTAGAGGGCGCCCAAGAGGGGGAGGCCCAACCCATTGATGTGTTTTGTATAGTAGGCTGGAGGCTGTTTTGCCAGATGTTATCATACAGGTATGTTTTGATTTGTTAAATAGGGGCACCATTTTCATTTCATTATAGTTCTGCTGGTCGGGACGAGTTTCCCTTATTTGTTTGCCTTATTGAAAAGTGAGTTTCATGTTTGTTCCCATTGGGAGATTTTGTGAGTGGTAACCCGTGTCTATCATTGTTTATTCATTAATTAGAGGGGTGAGACTAGAAGTGAGTCCTTGTTGTTCATCATGGTGAGCTTTATGTCATTTTTCCTAAGTATTTTGTTTACGAGCTATGATTTGATACTCCATTGAGATGTGAGTTAAGTGAGAGTTATGATTTTTGTTAGTTGAGATGAGTTAGCAGGAGATTTCAATTGGTATGATATATATTCGACATGTGATATAGAGTTGAGGGCGATACTCTCGTGATCGTTTGTGATTTGATATGTTTGGACCGGACTGAGTACCGCGGTGGAAGTTATATCAGAATGGGATCCTTGTGATTTATTCATATGCCTTGCTTCTTCCTTGTTATATTGCACTTTTGAGTTAGTATTGATAGAGATTTATGTTTATGGTCTTGGTTGATAGTCCCTTTATATTTTTCTATATTCATATTCAGTCATTTCGTTATGTGCTTCTTTAGTTTAGCTTGCAGGATGTGTGCCCGGTGGTGTTAGCTGTGGCTCAGTGATTTGGGTGTCTAATAATGAGGTCTTCGTGTTTATTGCATCATTATCAGTATTATGGGGTTTGGAAACTGAGTTCTTTTAGATGTGAGGTAAATTGCCAATACTGAGTTGATTTCGGGCAGCCATTATGATCAAAAGTGTTATTATAAGCCTATGTGTGATGTGCTATGTTGTGTGGTCGTGCCTTATGGGTATAGTCATGAGTTAATGAATCTGGTTGAGGCTAATGCCGAATTGGATTTAGAATCGGGTCTTTTGGAAATGAGTAGAAGGTGATAAATTGAGGTATAAGGCTTATCGGTGGTGATGAGAAGGCTATATTGCAGTTGTGATGGTGTCATCAGGCTTATGTAGGTTGGGGTGATGTGGGATCACCGGAGGGTGTGTGTTGGAAGTGCGCAATCAGTGATTGGATGAGTTGGAGGTGAATCTTGGCACATTCTAGGACGAACGTATGTTTTAAGAGGGGGAGAATGTAACGATCCGACCGGTCGTTTTGGGAATTTAAGCTCTGTTCGGTGACTTAAGGTCTTGAAAAGCTTCACTTTGTGTATATCGACCTGCGTGCATGGTTGGATTCAGTTACCGGATAATCCGGAGTCGAATTGGAAGGAAAATTTCTACTTTTGAAGCTTAAGTGATGGAAGTTGACCGGAGGTTTGACTTTTGACTAAACGGCCTCGAAATGAGTTTTGGGTGATGCCAACAGCTTCCTATGATGATTTTGGACTTAGACGCGCGTCCAGAATTGTTTTGGAGGTCCATAGAGTAATTTGAGGTAATTTGGCGAAAGTTAGAATTTCGGCGATTTCGGCCGATAGGTGAAATTTTTATATTTGGCGTCATTTCGGGTTGAATTGATAGGTTTCGACACAAGTTTTGATATTTGAAGATTTGAAAATTCATAAGTTTGATTTTTGGGTTGATTCGTCATTTTAGTGTTGTTTTATGTGATTTGAAACCTCGAGCGAGTACATGTAAGGTTATATGACTTGCGTGTGTGGTTGGACAGGCTTCCGGGAGCCCCGGGTGTGTTTCGGATAGGCTTCGGGTCAATTTTCCCTCTTTTTGCACTGCTGATGTTGTTTCTGGTTTCCTTATATGCGATAACATAGTAGTAGTCGCGATCGCATAGTGTTGCCTTGCACCCGCCCATTTTTCTTTCATCGCGTTCTCAATAATTGGTCCGCGATCGCATAGCTCTAGCCATTTTATTATCCGCGTTCCTAATCGTCCTTCGCGATCGTACAGTAGAGAGACTGGCTCGAGCCAAAACCTGCTCCTTCTATGCGATCGCAAGTTGTGCCCCGCGTTCGCATATACTTCCCCTCCCTTTCTTCTGCAATCGCACAGTGGTGCACGCGATCGCGTAGTGAAATTTCACCAACGGCCATCCTTCCTTCTATACGATCGTATCATCTCGTCCGCGATCGCATTGAACTAATAGCTGGGCAGATTATAAAACTCCAAAAATTCGGGAGTTTCACCATTTTTATCATATTTTGACCTCAAGAGCTCGGATCTTGGCGATTTTTGATGGATTTTTCACAAAATTCAAATGGGTAAGTGTTCTTCAACTATAATTAAACATATTCCATGAATTAGTCCTTGTTTTTATCATATAATTTGTGTTTTGAGTTGGGGAAATTGTGGGGTTTGGAAGAAAATTCCTAAATTGAAAAATCATGATTTGAGGGACCAAATGATATCGGAATTAGATAAATTTTGTATGGTTGAACTCGTATCGAAATAGGTAATTGGTTTATTCAAAAAATTGATGGGTTCCGAAGGGTTGACTTTTGGATCGATTTTTATATTTTTTGTAAGATCGAAACCTTATTATTCGCAATAGTTCCTTATACGTTGTATGTGTATTTTGAAGTGGTTTTAGTTGATTTTGAGCCGTCCGGAGGTCTTTCCACCCGAGAAGTCCATTTTACAGTACCGGTTGTCGTCTTCGAGGTAAGTATCTTACCTAGCCTTGTGGGGGGGAACTACCCCTTAGGATTGAGTCTTCTATGTTAATTGTAGCCCGTGTACGCGAGGTGACGAGTGCGTACTTGGACTTATTTGCAAATAGGTTGGCCTTTGAGGAGTCTTAGGTCCTTATATTCCCTGTGTATGAAGTTGTATTTGTTATATCTGAGTTCCGATTTCTAGTTCATCTCTATCTGCTTAAATTAGAAATTTCTTTGCTTAGTTTTCCTTTGTTGTTAATTTGATCTTAATTTAATTTAGCTGAAGACTTTACCTTTTTCTACCGTCGTGCCACATCTTCCTTCATAAACTGCCTATTTGACCAGAATTAGTATAATCTCACCCTATAATTGTTTAGCAATGATTGGAATATCCAAACGTTGGTATCAAGCATGCCCGTGAGTCGTACATTGTGATTTATATAATTTTCCATTAGGTGCTACTTAGGTTTAGTTGGTAATCATCCATGTTGATGGTATTTCCTTGGTGTTGACTATTACTGAGCATTTGTTCAAGCTGAGTTTTATTCTGTAAAGTTGATTATTTAGGCGAGATTGGTTATAGTTGTTTCCCTTGCCGGGATGATTGGTTTCCTATTGATGACTTGAATATTGTGCATTGTTGTTATATTTGTTTTGTTTGCCCCTCGTTATATCGTTTCACTTGTGCTTGGTATTCCCTTTAGTGACTACTTTTTATGAGTGAGTTTTTACCATTCTTGTGATTCAAGTCTTTGTATTGATTTGCTTGTCGCACCTTGCATTCTGTCTTTTGTTGCTTTTGCGCCTGTTGTGGCAATGTGTGTTGTTTTCTATCGCATTTTGGTTGTTTTTCCTCAGTTGGCTGCATTGCATATTTAAATTGGGACTACATACGAGATTCCGGGAGCTTTCCCCTGTACTGCAATGCATATTTAAATTGGGACTACGGACGAGATTCGGGGAGCTTTCCCCCTGTACTACATTGCATATTTAAATTGGGACTACAGACGAGATTCCGAGAGCTTTTCCCCTGTGCTGCATTGCATATTTAAGTTGAGACTACGGACGAGATTCTGGGAGCTTTCCCCCTGTACTGCATGACAAATTCTGAGTTACGGACTGAGTTCCTGTAAATTATCTTGAGGAGATTATGATCGAAAGATTTTTATTTCAAAGGTATATTTGAAAAGTATTTGTCTTGCAGAAAATGATATTGAAATACATTTATTGGGGGAGTATATTTGAAAATCATGTATTTTGAAATAACTATGTTTTAAAGATTTCTCTTTCTAAATATATATATATATATATATATATATATATATATATGTATGTATGGATATTCGGAGAAAGTATGTTTCAAGGAAAATTGTTCTATCCTGAAATGATTATATCTTTAAAGCTTCAATATAAGCTGCGGTTTAAAAATTTTCACCAATTTATTGGATAAGGCCTGATGTCAACAAAATGACACAGTGTAGAGTTACCAGTGTTATTAATTTGTGGTGATTTTCGGTTTCTGCTCGTATTTCTGTTCATTCTCCTGTGTACTATTATGTTGTTCCGTTGATTAGTTTTCTGTAATTCCTTCAGCATTATATTGTCATGTTGTTAATTATATCGTAAAATCTTTAGATAGATATTATGTTCGGTCATTTCTATATTGATTCCTGTTTAATTTATTAGACTAGTGGTGTCTTGACTAGTCCTCGTCACTACTTCACCGAGGTTAGTCTTGATACTTACTGGGCACCACTATAGTGTGCTCATACTACACTTCTGCGCATTTTTGTGTGCAGATCCAAGTAATTGTTGTTAGTATCTGCGCGGATCATTGCCGAGGAGACTCAAGGTAACCTGTTGCTGCGTTCGCAGGCTTTGGAGTCACCGTCCTGTTTTTATTCAATTGTTCTTACTATTTCTAAACAGTTGTATTTAGGAGTTGTAGAGGAAATTCGTAGAGCTTATGACTTGTATTACCGATTTTGGCAAAATGTAAATTTTGTCAAGATTCTATATCGAGACTGTTGGATTTTCCTTTATTATTTTTGTTATTAGTAAATGTTAGGTTTACCTATTCCCTAAGAGTAGGTGCCATCACGATACCCAACGGAGGGAGATTTGGGTCGTGACAAGAGCCCCAGTGATGCTTGGTGTGCATAGTTCGAGCAGTTATGACAGGGTACTATGACAGTGTTGGAGTATGCAGTCCGTTTTTGTGACTTGGCACGTCATGCACCGGCCTTGGTTGCTACGATTAGGGAGAGGGTTTGACGCTTCATTGAGGGACTCCACCCCGATATTCAAACCAGTATGGCCAGAGAGTTGGAGATGGATATCATTTACCAGCATGCAGTGAGTATTGCTCGGAGGATAGAGAGCATGTTGGCCCGGGACAGAGAGGAGAAGGAGGCCAAGAGGTCTCGAGAGTCTAGCCAGTACTCAGGAGTTCGTGCACCCGCAGCACGTTATGGTAGGGGTTTTGCGAGTCGCCCTATTCATTAGGCTCTTCCAGCAGCTAGTGGTATTCCAGCTCCTCCTAGACCTTAGGAGCCCTATTATGCACCACTGGTATCTAGTATGCCTCCTGCTCGAGGTTCTATTACCGGCCAGTCCAGCAGGCTAGTTCAGAGTCAACATCAGCCACCACGTCCTCGAGGGGTTGTTTTGACTGTGGTGACCCTCGCCACATGTAGAGATTGACCCAGATCCAGGAGGGGTGCATCATCTCAGACTTACGAGGCCCCACATGCTCCACCGGGTCCTCCATCTATTCTTCCAGCCCCAGCTACTACCCCACCTTCTCAGACAGCTAGAGGTGGAGGTCGAGGTCACCCTAGAAGGGGAGGCCAGGCCAGGTACTATGCCCTTCCAGCCCGTTCAAAGGCTGTCGCTTCAGATTGAGTCATCACAGGTATTATGCCTATTTTCCATAGGGATGCATCAGTATTATTTGATCCAGGCTCTACGTATTCATATGTGTCTTCTTATTTTGCTTCGCATACGGTCATATCTCGGGATTCTTTGAGTTCCCCCATTTATGTTTCTACTCTCGTGGGAGATTCTCTCGTTGTGGACCGCATATATCGGTCGTCTTTGATTGTTATTAGTGGTTTTGAGACCAGGGCTGATTTATTATTACTCAGTCTGGTAGATTTCGATGTTATCTTGGGCATGGACTGGTTGTCACCCCACTATGTTATTCTTGATTGTCATGCTAAGTCCGTGACGTTGGCTATGCCAGGCTTGCCGAGATTAGAGTGGAGAGGTACCTTAGAGTATACTCTCCGCAGGGTCATTTATTTTCTTATGGCTCAGCGGATGGTTGAGAAGGGGTGTGATGCGTATTTGGCCTATGTGAGAGATGTTAGTGTTGATACCCATACAGTTGAGTCAGTCCCAGTAGTGAGGAACTTCCCTGATGTGTTTCTAGCTGACCTTTCGGGTATACTGCCCGATAGAGATATTGATTTCGGCATTGATTTATTGCCGGGTACTCAGCCTATTTATATTCCTCCCTATCGTATGGCTCCTCCTGAGTTAAAGGAGTTGAAGGAGAAGTTGCAGGAGTTACTTGATAAGGGTATCATCAGGCCCAGTGTATCACCTTGGGGTGCTCTGATATTATTTGTGAAGAAAAAGGATGGGTCTATGCGTATGTGTATTGACTATCAGCGGTTGAACAAGGTTACAGTGAAGAACATATATCCTTTGCCTCATATTGATGACTTACTTGACCAGTTGCAGGGTACCAGGGAATTTCCAAGATTGACATGCGATCTGGCTATCATCAGTTGAAGATTCGGGAGCCGGATATCCCGAAGAACTCCTTCAAGACCAGATATGGTCACTATGAGTTTCTTGTCATGTCATTTGGGCTGACCAACGCCCCAGTAGCCTTTATGCATTTGATGCACCGTCTTGATTCTTTCTTCATTGTGTTTATTGACGACATCTTGGTGTATTCTCGATCTCAGGAGGATCATGCACAGTATTCGAGGACTGTACTTCAGACCTTGAGGGAGAAGAAGTTGTATGCAAAGTTTTCTAAGTGTGAATTTTGGCTGGAATCAGTGGAGTTTTTGGGAAATGTGGTGTCTTTTGATGGGATAAAGGTAGACCCAAAGAATGTGGAGGCGGTGTAGAGTTGGCCTAGACCGTCATCAGCTACTGAGATCCCCAGTTTCCTTGGTTTGGCATGGTACTATTGTCGCTTCATAGAGGAATTTTCATCTATTGCAGCACCTATGAACAGACTGACTTAGAAGGGTGCCCCGTTCAGGTGGATTGAGGCGTGCGAGGAGAGCTTTTAGAAGCTCAAGACAGACCTGACTACAGCTCCAGTGTTGGTTTTGCCTACGGGTTCAGGGTCCTATACAGTCTATTGTGATGCTTCAAGAGTTGGCCTTGGAGAAGTATTGATGCAGGACGGTAGAGTGATTGCCTACGTGTCCAGGTAGTTGAAGGTGCATGAGAAGAATTATCCGGTTCATGACCTTGAGTTGGAAGCCATCATTCACGCTCTAAAGATCTGGCATCATTATTTGTACAGTGTGCCATGTGAGATTTTCATGGATCACCGGAGTTTGCAGCACTTGTTCATGCAGAAGGATCTCAATTTGTGTCTGCGGCGGTGGTGGAGTTACTGAAGGACTATGAGATCACTATACTATATCACCTGGGGAAGGCCAATGTAGTGGCCGACGCCTTGAGTCGTCGGGCGGAGTGTTTGGGGAGTTTGGCATATCTTCTGGCAGCTGAGAGGCCCTTAGCCTTGGATGTTCAGTCCTTAGCTAATCAGTTTGTGAGATTGAATCTTGCAGAGCCTTGTCGGGTATTAGCTTGTGTGGTTGCTCGATCTTCTCTTTATGACCGCATCATGGAGCGCTAGTATGACGATCCCCACCTTCTGGTTCTTCAGGGCAGGGTTCGGCGGGGTGATTCCAGAGATGTGATTATAGGTGATGATGGTGCGATAAGGATGCAGGGACGTCTCTGTGTGCCCAATGTAGATGGGCTTCTGGAGTTGGTTCTTAAGAAGGCCCATAGCTCGCGGTACTCCATCCACTCGGGTGCTGGAAATATGTACCAGGACCTGATACAACACTATTGGTGGAGAAGGATGAAAAAGGATATAGTTGTATTTGTGGCAGGTGTTTCAATTGTCAGCAGGTTAAATATGAGCATCAAAGGCCGAGAGGATTACTTCAGCAGATTGAGCTCCCAAAGTGGAAGTGGTAACAGATCACCATGGACTTTGTGGTTCGACTCCCTCGGACTTTGAGAAAGTTTTATGCTATTTGGGTGATCGTCTCAGCCCATTTCATTCCAGTGTTGACTACATACTCCTCTGAGAGGTTGGCTGAGATTTATATCAGGGAGATTGTTCGCCTTCACGGTATTCCAGTATCTATCATTTCAGACAGAGGCACACAGTTCACTTCACGGTTCTGGATAGTCGTTTAGCAGGAGCTAGGCACCTGGGTAGAGCTGAGTACAGCCTTTCACCCTCAGACGGACGGGCAGTCCGAGCGCACGATTCAGATTCTTGAGGATATGCTCCATGCCTGTGTGATGGATTTTGGAGGGTCATGGTACCTGTGAGCATGTGATTTTTACTCGCTGTATCGTCCTATAAAAATCCCAATAAATCAATTGATTTTATGAATATTGGTTGATTTTTTAGTAATTAATTATGAATTATTTGCATTGCTTGCATATCCATAATTCATCTTTCAAAATCATTGAAAATTTTGCATTATGAAATTATTAGTTATAATTAATTAAATAATAGACAAATAACGAGTATTTAATGTAATGTAGTTTTTAATAACTAATTACTATAAAAATTAACCATTTTTATTCGATAAATCACAGATTTAATTAAGAATATATAATTGTTTGTTTTATTCTTAATTAATATGTAAATATATGAAAAATAAGGTTTAAAATTCATTGCTACATTTTTTGGATTAAATTAGAGTTTAATTTAATTAGATTAATTAAGTTAATTAATTAAGAAAAAACAAAATCGGACCTGGGCCAAGAAAGACCCAGGCCCAACCCCTATTTTTCTATGCACCCAGACAATCCAGGCCCAAACCCAATCCTTAACCCGGCCTGCCCCAACCTGACCAAATGACGCCGTTTGGTCTAACCGATTAAATCCTGGCCATTGATCGAAATGGATCGAACGGCCAGGAACTCACCCCCTCTAAACTATATAAGTGTCCTAAC
>ML418096.1:0-16059 GCA_005239525.1 Nicotiana knightiana | reverse complement strand
GGGTGCATAACACACTCATCTAATTGAGGTGTTCTACAGATCACAAATGAAAGCTCGAACGCATGGCTTTGAAAGCATTCAAGACAGATAACTTAGTTAGATTGATCATTTTAAATTTTTCTGCCTTCCAAAATGCATGTTAGCAGTAGTAGTCGAAGTTGTAATTAATTATATTCATTTTCAGAATCATTGTAAATAAAAACTGGACTGTATATATTTAAATTCTTCTTACTATTCGTGTTTGTTCTTTTCCCTGAAAAGTAGGTTGTTAATAAATTTATAATCCAATCCCTGTTTCGAAAAGTAGCATGAGGACAGTAGTTAAAAATGGAGTGTATGTTCAAAATTAGCATGCATAGGATTTTACAAACACTTATTGATTTGGAAACCACTATTTCTGATTTTAGTTGCCTTCAATATAAGTCAGAATTATTTAATTGCTCTCAATTCATCCCGCATCTTATAAATTTTCTGAAATCAATGTATGCATATTTTTACGAATGAATTTCGATTATAGTAATCTATGTCTTAAACGACCAAGTCTGAACTGATAAAGCATGTTCACACTATATCCTTCCTTTAAAAGAAACCACAAAGCAATTCTAGATTATAAATTCGAAAGCATTTAGAATTTGCATGATCTTGGTTTTAAGACTAATCTGTCTAAAACTTTAAATTTCATTATTTTTAACAACTTGTGCCCTTAAAAACCTCGCGATTTACTTGTGCTTAATCTAGTGAATCCTTGATCCATATGAGTAAGATTTTTCAAACAATGTCTCTCTGATAACTGGAAAGCTACCTTAAATGTGCAAATTTTCTCCCAATTATCATTCAGAGTACAATGTTTCTGTTCATACCTGTATCCAGTAGTGTTTAGTTCAAATTACACAAATCCCTTTTTGTTCAATAGCCGAAGTAGGATTGGCCAAAAAGATTTGAAATAATTTAGGGCTAAATGTAGCCATAGCCAAAATATGCTGTCATTTAGGCTAATTAATATCATTTTAGGCAATCCTTTAGGTAGAATGATACCTTTAGTTTTGGGAAAATTCGGTCAAGAATCAAATGCTATTCCAAAATCACCATAATACACGCTCGGGAGTGGCAACTCATGCCCCCGACCCTATACTCCAAATAATAAATAAAATTGCACATAGCAATCACGGGTGCATTTCATGTAACGTGTTTGCAATATGTCCAAAGACAAACAAGTGTACGCCATCGTAACTTGTCTAAGATAAATCCATAAACATCCTAATTAATTTTAAAAAAAAAACTAAAATATTATTTCAAGAATAGAAAAACCTAAAACAAACTCATACAGCGCCTCAAATAGGCATTATAAAGTCGTCACGATCATAGTCTTGACTACTTAATCTACACTCGGGCGCGACAACTCATGTCCCCGTTTTCAACTTCAAATTATAATAAAAATCACAGGTTATAATTACAGGTGCATTTCATATGGCGTAATTATAATGTGTCTGAAAATGACAAGTGCACACCATCGTGACTTGTTTTCAAGATAAGTCCATAAATATTAAAAGTGGCTAAAAAGTGAAAAAGGCTAAAAGCACAAAAGGAAAAAATATGTAAATAACCAGACAATTTAGGCCAAATAATAATAAATAAGCGACCGTGCTAGAACCACGGAATTCGGGAGTGCCTAACACCTTCTCCCGGGTTAACAGAATTCCTTACTCGGATTTCTGGTCGCAGACAAATTAAAACAGAGTCAAAAATTTCCTCGGTTTGGGATTTTTAAAACAAAACGGTGTCCCGGAGCATCGTCAAAAATCCGGGTGGCGGCTCTGAAAAATAATAATAAATCCCAAAACCGAATAATTTCACTTTAATTGGAAAAACTCCCCTATCATCCTTTATTAATCCGGGGGGTAGCGGAAAAAGGAGGTGTGACAGTACCAATACTTGCCACTTGCAGAGTTTGCTTATAATAACAACTACCAGTCCAGCATTCAGATGGCGCCGTATGAGGCTTTGTATGGTAGACGGTTCCGGTCTCCAGTGGAATGGTTTGAGCCGGGCGAGACCCGATTGTGGGGTATATATTTGGTTCAGGATGCCCCGAACAAGGTGAAGTTGATTCAGGAAAGGCTTCACATAGCTCAGTCCAGGCAGAAGAGTTATGCGGACTGGAAGTTTTGTGATTTGGCATTTATGGCCGGTGATCAGGTTTTACTTCGGGTATCGCCTATGAAGGGCGTCATGAGGTTCGGGAGGAAGGGTAAGCTGAGTCCGAGATTCATTGGTCATTTTGAGATTTTGCGGCATATTGGGGAGGTTGCTTATGAGCTTGCCTTGCCTCCCAGCTTAGCAGGAGTTCATCCGGTATCCCACGTCTCTATGCTCCGGAAATATCACGGTGATCCGAATCATGTTTTGGATTTCAGTTCAGTCCAGTTGGACAAGGATTTATCATATGTTGAGGAGTCAGTTGCTATATTGGACAGACAAGTTAGAAAGCTGAGGTCGAATAATATTGCATCAGTAAAGGTTCAGTGGAGGGGTTAGCCGGTCGAGGAGGCGACTTGGGATACCGAGCAGGATATGCGCAGCCAGTACCCTCATCTTTTCACATCTTCAGGTATGTCTTTAAACTCGTTCGAGGACAAACGATTTTATTAAGAAGGGGAGAATGTAACGACCTGGTCGGTCGTTTTGAGAGTTAGCATCCCGATGCCCTAATAACCGATTTCCCCACATTTGTATCTGCTTATGGGACTTGTCGGAGTGGTTACTTGTGGATTCTGGAGAGTTTTGGGACACATAGTCCCTAAATATGAGTTTAAGCTTTAGAAAATGGACCGTGGTTGAAACTTTGTGAGGACGGGTCCGGAATGGAATTTCGTCGCCTCCGTTAGCTCCGTTGGGTGATTTCAGGGTAAGGAGCGTGTCCGGAATGTGTTTTCGAGGTCTATAGCAGTTTTAGTCTTGAATTGGCGAAAGTTAGAATTTCGGCGATTTCGGCCGATAGGTGAAATTTTAATACCGGGATCGGAATGGAATTCCGGAAGTGGCAGCAAGTCTGTAGTGTCATTTATGACCTGTGTGTAAAATTTGAGGTCATTCGGACTTGTTTTGATGTGTTTCGGCATCGGTTGTAGATTTTAGAGAATTTCTAAGTTCCTAGGCTGGAATCTATGTATAATTCGTGATTTTGGTGTTATGTGATGAGATTTGGAGGCTCGACTAAGTTTCACTGAGGTATTATGACTGGTTGGTAAGTTTGGTTGAGGTCCCGGGGGCCTCGGGAGTGTTTCAGATGCTCAACGGGGAGCTTTTTGGACTTAAGAACCAGCTGAAGTCTCCTGGTTCTGGTGTTTCGCACCTGTGGAAGGGGAGCCGCAGGTGGGGTCACGCAAGCGTGGGAAGGCAGTGCACAGATGTGGAAATGTCCAAGGTCGGCTAGGCTAGTAGATGTGGTGGAGTTTCCGCAGAAGCGGAGCCGCAGATGCGGCCCAGGTGTCGCAGGTGCGGACCCAGACATTTAATTGATTTTCGCACCTGCGATGCCTTTTTCGCAGGTGCGGGACCGCAGGTGCGTACCGATTGGCCGCAGAAGGGGAATCGCTGGGCAGATAATATCTAATTCGAGGGTTTGAAATTCATAACTTCTAAAAATTATTTGGAGCTCGGGATTAGGCGATTTTGAGTGCGTTTTGAAGAGGAGATTCATAGGTAACGATTCCTAATCCTATTTCACTTATATATCATTAATCTATAACAATTTCTTCAATCTAATCAAGGAATTTGAGGGAAAAATTAGAAAAATGGGAGAAAAGTTCCCCAAGTAAGAATACGAGAATTTAATGGGATTTTGACATCGGATTTTGATGATTCTTGCTCGAGTGTGTTCGCGAGTGAATGGGTTTTCTAAATTGGTAACTTTCACTTGATTCTGAGACGTGGGCCCGGGGGACTTTTTGGGCGATTTTCCTAATTTTGCGTAATAGCTTCGGATTTATTAGTTAGATTAATTTCTTAAAGTTATATTTACATTATGCAATTCAATTTAACAGATTTGGGCCATTCGGAGTCGGGTACTCGTGGCAAGAACGTGATTTTGGGTTGAGCTGAGCAGTTGAGGTAAGTAGCTTGCCTAACTCTGTGTTGGGGACTTCCCCTTAGGGTTTTTTTAACATTATTTGTTGTGTTGGTGTTGTGTACGTGAGGTGAAGAGTACGCACACGGGCCATTTGTTGCTAAAAACTCCATTTTTCCTTCCCATGCCATAAATTATTTTACTCTTATTACATTGTTTAATGTGCTAATTGTGTAGCTTAGATTAGGAAAAAGCATGGCTATCTGTTTTATCTAAATTTCCTATTTGACACTCTGCGCACCATATCGAGTTAGTTTTATTTCTTCCCTTGCTTGTGTTTTTCTGAATTGTTTAAAATAAAGCCTTATCTGACATTCATTCGCATTGCATATTTAAATTGGGGACTACAAATGTATTCTGGGAGATCTCACCTCTACTGCATATTTGAATTAGGGACTACAGACGTATTCTGGGAGATTTTCCCTGTACTGCATATTTAAATTGGGGACTACAAACGTATTCTGGTAGATCCCCCCTGTACTGCATATTTAAACTGGGGATTACGGACGTATTCTGGGAGATCCCCCCCGTACTGCATATTTATATTTGGAACTACGGGATGGTATCCCGAGAGATTCCACCTTATGATTACGTTGTGCTAAGCCGAGGGCTTCATTTTACTTTTTTATTTTAGATTACTCGTTTTAACTGCTTACTATAGAATTTACTCTCTTTCCTATTATTTAAATTGATTTATTTATAACTCCAGTAGAGCCTTAACATGACCTCGTCACTACTTGACTGGGGTTAGGCTTGGCACTTATTGGGTACCAAATGTGGTGTACTCATACCCTTTCCTGCACATATTTTTTGTATGCAGATCCAGGTTCGAGTTCTCAGCCACGTGGCTAGTGGTCGTCGCAGCTGTCATCGAGGAGACCATAAGGTATTTCTTCCGCATCCGCAGAATCCTCGGAGTCACCTTCCATTCTGGTCCTTATAAAGATTTTCTATGTATTTTCTTTCCTGTTGTATAGATCTACTACAACATAGAAGCTTGTGACTAAAATGTGACATTTCGGGTTTTGGGATTTATACTTGTACATGCCGAGCGGCGATGTTATGCTTAGTTATATTTCCCTTTCCTGTCTTTACTTTTATCGTTTTTAATAAAGATCTTCCGCAAATTTAGGCTTACCTAGTCGTAGAGACTAGGTGTCGTCACGATACCTTTCGGAGGGTAAATCGGGTCGTGACAGTGCAAAAGAAAATTTGTCACTTATTATGAACTGGAGGGAGTAATTTTTATATATATTTTTAAGGTTTTATATAGAATTTTATTTTAAACTGTCTATAAATATTTGGAGTTCTCTTACATGATATAACATTTAATAGAATAAGAAGTGCTCCATATTTATTAACCTTAAATAATGGGTTGTATGGTCACTTTCTTATCAAGTGTTACTGAAATGCGTCAATATTTTTGTTATTTCATATTCATAAGTCAAGTTCTATTAAATTTTTATATTCGAATTTGAAGTGATTATTATTATTTTGGCACCGTATTTGATTTTTTTGTTTAATTACTAAATTCGACTAACCTTAAAAGTGTACATCAACAAAAAAAATTATTGTCAGACGACTAAAAAGATAATTATCATGTGTTACTATATAAATTCTCCCATAAAAAATATTTTAATAGATAATATGTTTGTCAAATTTTTAAATTTTTTTCTAAACATTTATTTACTTATAAAAAAATTATCAAAGTAAGATTGAAATAACATTTTAGTAACAAAAAACTAAAAACCCCGATCAATCCAAACCGATATAATTGGCTTGGTTTGGTTTGGTTATAATAAAAATCGAGCCAACCGGGTCTATGTATACCCCTAATAATGTCTATTAAAGCAATGAAATTTGAAGCTTGACCTCTAATGTACAAAAAGCTAATCGAAGTTTTGAATATTTAGCCTAACAAAATAAAATGACAAGTTAAAAAAATGAAGACTAGTTTGGCTGGGTTGGAATGACAACATAGTGATAAGCGTAAATATCTAATTTTTGCTCTTTCTTTTCTCCTACATTGCACATTTTTAGATTTATTTTTTGTGTGCTTTTTTAGATTTTAGAATTGGAGTTCTTAAATATTGAGTGATGGAGTTAATATGGATTGATTTTAGTTTGCTTTAAAGCATAATTGGCCCAAAACATGGGCCAAATCTGCGGCCCAAATGTGTTTAACCCGCCCATCTCAAACCCCAACCAGACGTTCCAAAACAGCGTCGTTTTGGTTAAGTGGCTGAGATTTAATCGCAGCCACTCATCTTGTCTTGATCAAACGGTCACCATTTAATCTCCATTCTTGGTATTTAAACCCTAAGGTGGCCGAAAGTTACCCCCATGTTTTCCTTATTTTTTTTCTCTCTTCCTCTCCCTTCTCACTCTCTCCTCTCTTCTTAGAGACCAGCCGCCCTCCATCCATCTCTGCCGGCCGAAAATTGCCGCTGCCGGCGGACGTCGTTTAAACCACCCCAAAATTTTACCATTTCTTCCTCTCAACCTCCTCTCCATGAATCCAAATCCCAAATCCTTTAAATCCCTCTCAATCTCCGCAAATCTACCAAAATCAGAAACCCTTGCTCACTTTATTTTGTAAATTTGTCGAGTTTTAGACCTCTCCTCAATAAAATACTTGCATAGACGCGTAGAGACCCACAAGATCTCTCATCCTATGTTGGTTTCACCCCAAAACTCTGACCAAAATACGGCCAGATTCCGGCAAACATCACCACCATCGCTGCCCGCCGGCTCTGCCACCACCACTGATTCTCCATCTTTGCTTCTTTCGACCCAACCCTTTTTTCCTTCCGGCATAATGCTGGAATCCCTTTGTTGTAGCATTTTTCGGAGTGAAATGAGTGTTTCAAGGTCGTACATTTTTTTCTCGAGTTCCCGACACCTTTTTATTGCTCGAGTTAGCATCAGATGCCTCGTATGGTAAAACCATGCTCCCTCTTTCCATTTTCTGATTTTTTTTCTCTTCTTTCGTTTGTTTTGTTTTGTTGTTTTGGCATCAGGCTTAGAGTTTAATTCATGTTTATGTTTTTAGTATACATTTGAGCAGTGATATGTCGAGTTGCTATCATTTTCATGATGTTGTATGTCGCTTCCGGTTAGCCCTTTAGTTGCTCACAGCGTTTAGGTTTTTTGTATCATACGAGACCGAGATCAATTGATTTGGTTCTTGACTAATTGTTCATTTAGTTTGACTACATTGATCGGATTCGTATGTGATATTTCCGGGTCATTCTTTGTGTTAGTTTGTTTGTATTAGTTTAGTTTTGCTGATTAATTGTTGGTCAATTCATAATCAATAGTGTTTAGTTGTCATGTGTCGTTATGCCTCTGAACTTTAACTGAAGTTTCAAAGTTTTTGGACTCTAACTGGAACACTCTCTTTAGTTACTGTTTTTGTTGCCTACTACTTTATTGTAGTTATTGTAGTAGTGTAAGTTCTGTTAGTGGTCGATTCTAGTTTATTTTCTATCTAGTTTTCAGTTTCGTCTTCGCTTAGTCAAACTTTTCCACTAAGTTATTTTCTCTGTTAACATGTGTCTTGCTTGGTTTGATTTTAGTCATTAGGTTTTAAGTTCTCTTTATTGATTAATGGTTCAGTATTAAGTTTTAGTTACATGTTTGTGGTAGTTTAAGTAAGTTATAGTTACTTGTTTCTCATTTTGGTTTGGTGCAAACTAGGTTTGGTATTAAATTGCTGAAAAGCTGAAGAGTACATATGATTGATCATGAGACTAGGGTACTTGTTTGGCTGCTTTTTACTGTTTAAAGGCTGTTGGGAGTATGCTGCTTCTATTACTATTTCACAGTTGGTAAAAAATTATCCTTTAGGCAGATTTTTGAACCAAAAGTCTGTCATTTGAATAGTTAAAGAAGATTTTTGGTGAGAAATATGTCCTATGGACAGATTTTCAATCATGAAGGCATTGCCTCTTATCCTATAAAAGACACTCTATCTTACATTAAGAGATCATCTCTTACACTCTAAAGAGGACATATTTTGAACATCTCTGCTCTCTCAAAAAAGAACACAAACTTTTGAAGAAAAATTTCAGTTGAAGTTTCCTTTAACAAGCTGAAATTGTGAGCTTTAGGAGTGAGTCTTAGAGTGCATAATTTTTCAGAAAAATAGTAGAGTCTTGGAGTTTGTTTCTGAGTTCCTTCTCTTGAGAATCACTGGTTTTACTAAGATTTATGGGCTTTTTTAACACTGTTGATTTCACTGCGGTTCCTATTGCTGCTTCTGCCATTTTTGCTCGTTTTCACTGCTGTATTGTTTTCTGCTCTTCAGGTGACCTTTAAACTTTGTAACACAGCTTTTATGGTGATTGATTGAAGATAAGGATCATTTCAGCTCTTCATACATGTTGATGCGTTTTACTGCTCCATCCCGTTCTTTTAATCTCTCTTTCGTTATGTGCGAATGAAACAATGTTTGTATAAAGGTTTCCCATGTGAATTAAACCAAAAAGAAAAAAGATGTTAGTTTGCAGTTTCATATGTACGTTTGGCTATAAGTTGTGGTGAAGTGAGATTAGTTTACTTTTATTTTTGTTAGAATTTGTATTGGAAGCAGGTTTTCGATATTGGAAATTTTGGATGAGTTTTCTGTTGAAGATACTTTCCTTCTCCAGAAATACATATATATATATATATATATATATATATATATATATATATATATATATATATATATATGTATGTATATATAAAAGAGTTCAATTTTCTTTCTCTTTCGTTCCATTTCCTTGTTGAGTTCTCCCAAAACCAAATATAAAGTTGCATAGGTGGGCATATAATCTGTTTTGCCCGAGTTCATCTATTTCTTGGTTCCGTTATTGACATCAAAGTGTTAATTATGTTGATATCTTCAATTAGCATATTAAGAAAGATGGTGATTTAGATCTTATGGGTATTGGTTCAATGCTCCAATTGCTGAGTAAAGAGTGATTTTTTCAGGCAAAAAATTTGGGCCAAAAGCTCAATTCGTTAGGCCCAATGCCAACTAAGCTAGTTGGCCCATTTCTCTCTTCTAAGAAATAAATAAATAAATAACTGGCTCATTTTCTAAGATAGCCATAAGCAGGCCCAAGTGATTTAAAAATCAGTTTCTTCCAATAGATCCAATCAAATTGGATGTTTCTTTTAATAATAATTTCTTAAATACTTAAGCACTTGTAATTAATTTAGATGCTAGGCAATTAGTAGGCACGTTTTAACTTCACGGAATCGCTTTCGTAGCGTGATGTTTAACATTAAATAAATTAATTCAACAAGATCATTTCATACTTGTTTAGTTTTTAGTTAATTTTCAATTTAACTAATAATTTGCTAAAATCTCGAATTCACTTGCGTAGCGCGATAGTTAATTTTTAATTCATTACTTTAAATGTAGTAACTTTTTATCAAAAGTAATAATATAATAATAATCTTCGTTATAACTGCGGATTTGCTTGCATAGTGTTGTTATGATAAAATTAATAAATTTCGTTTCGATCACGCATTCGCTTGCGTAGCGTGATTATGGCAACGTAATTTATCCAAAATCATTTTTCTTGATATTTAATAATCAAGAAGTAAAAGCAGATAGGTAAAGCATGAAAATCTTATAAATCACAGTTTTATCCATGATAAAGTCAAGCCAAGTTTAAGTCAATAAAGCGACCGTGATAGAAACACGGGACTCGGGGAATGCCTTACACATTCTCCCCGGTTAACATAATTTCTTATCCGAACTTTATTTTCGGGGACCGATAAAAATAGAGTTAACATTCCTTTGACTAGGGATTCAAATAAAATGTGACTTGGAACACCGAAAATCAATTCCAAGTGGCGACTCTGTAAATAAAATAATCCCTACTCAAATTTGTCACTTCAATTGAAAAAATTCTTTAACCCACAGTGCATAACACACATATTTTTTTTTGGGGTAGGAAGAGGAGTGTGACAATAAAATTCTAAATTTTTTTTATGCCTTAAAATGAATATCGAATATCGTAAAAAAAAGACTATGAATATCGAATATCGTAAAAAAAAACTATCTCAAAAACTCTAACAAGTAGGACTGTCAGTCACCAAAATCCATTGAAAAGTTATCACAAAAGACTTTTTGTGACGACATTAAAGTCCGCAAAACTAGTACTATAATTAAAGATCATTTGTGACGATCCCTAGAAATGGCCACAATTAAAAATAAAATTGCCACAAGAGTAGTAGAGATCATCACTGGAAAAATATGCACATGGGTAGTTATTATCCTAAAAAGTAATTACAAAATGGATTACTTTTGTATAAATAAGTATTTTAAATGATATGGCAAATAATTTTAGTGAGAGAGTGTGAGTAGTGACCTTTTGAGATGTATAAGTAAACTTGAGTGATTTTATTATCCTAGGAAAAAAAAGTGATTTTCTTAAGTAATTTTTACAACATGAATGACCATCCAGAAAATTAGCTCTGCGCCAGGGGAGAATTTAGGGGGATAGATGGGGGTTTATTCGAACCTCTTTTGTCGAAAAATTGTACGGTATATATAAAGTAAAATCTGTTTTTTACCTCTATATATTATGTTTTGAATCCTCTTGACATAACCCAAAAGCATAACTTAGTGGTCAAAGGGATTTAAACTTTTGTAAGATCATTAGTTCAATTCTCACTATTTATAATCTCTTTTAAGTTTTTATTTTTTTTTCCTTCTTAACTTCATTAATAGAAGTCCTGCCTCCGCTACGCTTCATAACTTTGTTCACAAAAGGTCTTAGGGGTCATTTGGCTAACGGAATAAGGATATAGCTATTATAAATTTTGGAATTGTAGTTATTTTACATGTGGTTGTGAGTTTAGTTAATGTTGGTGTAAATTTTATATTCTTTTCGGTCCAAAATAAGTAATTTTTTGGCAGTTTTCACACAGATTAAGAAATCCACCTTTTAGCATTAATTAGCAATAAAATTAACCATATTAACCTTTACTATGCCACATAAATACTCTTAACACATACTCCAACACTATTTACTCCAAGAGTAATGTAGGAAAAAAAATAATTAATTCATTCTCGAAATCTGAAAAAATCACTTATTTTGGACAAAAAAAAAATGCTAAAAGATCACTTATTTTTTACCGGAAAAAATATTAAAATGGTACTATTAGTTATTTTATATAGGAGGTGGATAGATAATGTCATAAAATATTTCACTGTTATAGTCTCATGAGATATATATTTATTTCTAATTTATTTTTAGATATATGCTCATTAAAAAAGTGATGTAGAATACACGTGAAGGGATACCAGTATATATAAAGTTTAGTGACTATTCTTGAAGTTAACTCGGATGTAATTAAAGTTTTATCTTTACATGAGTTCTAAAAGTTGAATACTACTTCTGTGCTTAAATAATAGTTTCTTCAGTCCAAAATAAGTGATTTTTTTTTATTATTTTCATATATATTAAAAAATTTATATTTTAATATTAATTAGTAATGAAATTGAGTATGCTAACTTTTACTATCTCTTCACATAAATATTTGTAACACTTACTCCAATATTATTTACTCCAAAAACTAGAAAAAAAATAATTAATTTCTTCTTAAAATCTAAAAACATCACTTATTTTGGACCATAAAAAAAACTAAAAAATTATTTATTTTAGAGCGGAGGTAGTACATTTTTATTGTTTATCCTTTCAAATTCCCAATAGCCGATGAATGTGTTGGAATCTATTCGTCAATCTTTTAGCACCGCCTCGTATCTCCCTTCCTCCCTCAATTATTCATAAAACAAAAAAATTAAATAAAAATGTTACACAGTGTCATATAAGGTTATAATATCATATTCTAATCCTGCTCTAATCTTTTTTGCCTACAACAATATCCATTCCTTTTATCCTTTTTTTCATAATAAATTCTATTCGTTTGGACCATCAGATTTTGCTGCAATCACAAAACTAAAGAAGATGTTCACACCTACTACCTATGAATTACTGTCGCAATTGTTCGAATTTCCGTTTTTGAGCTGCCTGTCTTATAGAGCGAAAGAATCCCAAATAATGAATAAACGATTGTTTACTGGAGAATCTACACCTGATCATTCCACTTGTAAAACATCTACTCCGCTTTTATTAATTGACAAAGTAAGATAATATTAAGAATTGAACTTTTTGGAAGACAAAATACGCATAATTAAAAGTTCCAAAAAATCTAAACTTTAATGATTTTTAAATTTCACAAAGTTTAATTATATCCTTATTTTGTTAAGTAAGCTAAATAAACATATGTTACCGCAAAATGAATTGTTAACTCACTGGTGCAATATAACGTACCCATCTTTAAAAGGAAAAACAATCCTACAAAGGAAGTGATTTTGAGGTCGCATTTTGAACAAATATGGCAGTGAGGACATTATCGATCTCTTACGATAATTACTAGATGGGTCGTGCCCGTGCTTATGCTTGACAACATTTTATAAAAGAGGTCCAACACTGAGAAAGATAATTTTATAATTGTTTAGTAGGATTACCAGAAAAATCATCAAGTTGATTAAATATTAACATAACACACCTCATACTATGTATATTAATTTGCGGAACAAAGTTGTAAAAATTACATTCTTGATAGATCTGGAAGGGATGAAAGCATAAAAAAACTGAGGCAACTAAGAGTTACACTGGAAACTGAATGAACAAACTTGTCAAATTGAATTGTACAAGTCTTTGTTGTGGTCAATATTTATATCCATAATATGTATTCAGGTCTCCTATTTTTCCCACCCTTTATATCCACGTAACAATCATAAATTCGGTTAGTTTAAAGGAATTAAAGAGGAGTCTATTCTGAAACATCAACATGAACTAAGAGGAGGAGAGAAAAGTTTTTGTAGTGTCCCTTTTTCCCCACCTAGATCAATTCACTTTTAAAAGCCCCTGAAATCCAAATTATACAATTTTTATATTCCAATTAAGTGGATCACAAATATCCGGTCATTTACTATTTTACCTTAGTCGTTCATAAAGCGTTCACTTATTATATAGTTATATAATTAAATTTAATTATTTGAATGAAGGGTTACACTTTTTGGTCAAATAACATCCACACATCTACGTGAATTAGGACTAAAGGCTCCGAATCGCCTAAAATTTAGTGAGCCCATCAGAAACGACCTACTAAATTAAAGTCATCGATTTGCTATGACTATTTCTCGTTTTTAGCGTTTTACGACAATAAAACAAGAATTCATGATGATTCTCGATTTTTCGTGTGCTAATGTATATACCATGATCATGAATTCGTGCGACGGGTTCCAAATCACCTAATATTTGGTGGTCTCATCAGAAACGACCTAATGAACATTAGTCATTGATTCGCCATGACCATCCCTTTTTATTGGTTTTTAAGACCATAAAACAGGAATTTAGGATGATTTTTAATTTTTCGTATGCTTTAGTCCACGTATCTTCATGAATTCGAGCAACGGACTCCGAATCGCTTATTTTTGTGGGCCCATAAAAAAAATAGAAAGGGAGAAAAAATTACAGAATCCGCAGTGCTAGCAAGAGTCTTTTGTCTGATAAAGTTCTGAGGGAGGAGAAAAAGAAAAAAAACTGTTACTTTTGCTATCGAATTGATGGAAAATTTAATAGTGAAGTCTGCGTAAAGAGGGAAAGAGAGAAAACAGTAAAGCTAGGTAGAGATGGACGCCCATTGTCGATGTAGAGACACAGATCTTCAAGCCTTTGGCCTTGGTTGAGCTTTTTCGAGGAGATTAGTATTGGACTGAAATCGATGGAATAAAGGTGGTGAAAATGTTGAGGAAAAAAAGGGAAACCAGTTGTCTCACGTGTTCAACAAAGAAATAAAGGGTTGTAATTGAATACCAAATGACCCATAAAAAGTAGTTGTAATACCGAAAATGCCCTTCATCGTACTACCCTAGTTTCACTTGTTATATAGTTAAAAATATCTATATGCCTAACATCGTTGCACAAAAGTTATCCGACTTTGAGAAAAATTATTTCATACTTGTTTTAATTGTTTAGCAGGTGTAATGACCGATCGGTCGTTTCGAGAGTTTAGCCCTGTTTTTCCCAATTTTTGCTTCATTATTTGTTGTTCAGCTCTATTATGTTGTGTCGGGATCGGTTGGCTCGGGTTCGGAGTAATTTTTTGGGGAGGAATGAGACACTTAGTCTCTTAAGTTGGTTAATTAGCTAGAAAAGTCAACTGGAAGTTGACTTATAGGTAAATGATCTCGGAATTGAGTTTTTATAGTTCGGATAGCTTCGCTAGGTGATTTGGGACTTAGGAGCGTATTCAGAATGTAATTCTGAGGTCTGTGGTAGAATTAGGCTTGAATTGGCAAAATTGAATTTTTGATAATTTCTGGGTAGCAGTGAAAAATTAGCTATCGGGATCGGAATGAAATTCCCGAAGTTGGAATAGGTATGTAGGGTCAGTTGTGATGTGTGTGCGAAATTGCAAGTCATTCGGACGTGGTTTGGTTGGTTTCGGCATCGTTGGCGAATTTCAGAAGTTTAGAAATCATTAGGCTTGAATTTCGGGTTAATTTGGTGTTTTGATGTTGTTTTGAGTGTTCCAAGGGTTCGATTAAGTTCGTGGGATGATATGTGATGCGTTGGTATATTTGGTTGAGGCCCGAGGGGCTCGGGAATGCTTTCGGATGGTCATCGGAAAGTTTGGACTTGAGAGATTGCAGTTGGTGTTGCTGGTTCTGGTTTTCCGCACCTGCGGAAGGGGGATCGCAGAAGCGGAGATCGCATGTGCGGCATAGAGGTCGTAGGTGCGGAGTTGGAGACCTGGGGGACTTTCTGCAGAAGCGGGCGTGTGAGCGCAGCGCACCTGCGAGCCCGCATGTGTGAGATGGAGATCGCATGTGCGGATTTGGGCTGGATAAGTGGAACCCGCAAAAGCAGAGACCGCAGATGTGGAATCCCTGGGGCAGAAGGTATAAATTCAAACCTTTGCAAAATTTGGCTTGTTTTCCACCATTTGTGTTCGGACTTGGAGCTTTTTGAGAGATTTTGAAGAGGGATTCAAGGGGAATCACATTAAGGTAACATTTTTGAACCTAAAACTTGATTCTATGGTGATTTTTAACTGATTAAGCATGAAATTTATGGGATTTAAGGGGCGAAAATTGGGGGATTAGGGCTTGAAACTAAAGAGATTAAAAATTAGGTGATTGAGGGGGCAAACGAAGTTAGTTTTTGATGAATTTGGTATGTACGGATGATCACGCTCAACTATGTCTTGTAGAAGACTAAACGGGCGTTGCAAATATAATCCTGGGGTATTATGCCCAGAGTCGATCCCACAGGGAATTGACGTATCAATTGAGTTTATAAAATACTACTGGTACTTATTCAATTTTCTCAATACTTTTGAATATAGTTTGGTGAGGTTTACTAAATCTAATAGCAAAATAATAAACTAATAATTGACTAACAGTCTAGTGTAAACAATGATAATAAAGGTCTAAGGTTATGGTTTCCCCCGTTGGTGAATTCTTTCTCGGATACTTCTTATAGCTTGATTAATCGTCTCTATCAATCATGAACTCTCTATCTACCATAAATCTCTCNGTATCGTTATCTCTAATCCAACCTCTAAACCCTCGGTTATGACTTTCGTCTATACTCTGGGAGTGGTGTTGTTCAAACAATTACCTAAATATGCACTCTCTCTCAAGTAGATACATACTAAATAGGCACAGCTAATTGATGGACATTCAATTAACTACAATAAGAACGTTGTTGAACAAATAGAGAATAATCAATCAAAATATATTAATATTACAAGAAATTCATCCCCAACGGGTTCTAACAAAACCCTTGATTAAGAATTTAGCTACTCATGTTTAGAAGACACAAAACTACAAGAAATTGCATAATTGAAATATAAAG
>ML418095.1:0-10911 GCA_005239525.1 Nicotiana knightiana | reverse complement strand
TTAAATCGCCTAGGGGGACAGTTCCCCCTTACAAGGTTAGAAAGGAGACTCACCTCGCGTCGCCCTACTCCCCGGGTCAAGAATGCGCCCGAAACTCCAAACTTGACACCCACGGACTCGAAACTAGCCAAATTTTATACAAATATATCAATTCATATTCAAAGCATGGAATTGTCCTATTACTTGCCAAATTCACCATTCTTGAAGAAATCCCAAAATCTAACCCCAGGCCCGCATACTCGGATTCCAAATAATTCTCGAAGGAAACACTCACCCATAGTATAAGGATCATTAATACATGATTTTTACTTGATTTAATAGCTAATTGACGGGTAATTTTCTAAATTCTCGTAGGCCCTAGGTTACTACCCAAATTCCTAAATTTTCACTAATCAAGTAGTTAAATTCCACTAAGAATACATCCATTAACTAACTCTAGGATATAATCTACTTATCTTTCAATGGTTGGGTCGTTGAGCCCCTTTCCCAAGCTCTCAAGGTGTTCTAATGGAGGAAGAAATGAAGAAATAATGAAGAATCCCGTATTTAAGAAACACGCTGTCTGAGAGTGTTTTCGCACCTGCGAGCAAAGGCTCGCACCTGCGGAAATGGATGAGAAATCCTAGGCCCGAACCTGCTGATGGGAGACCGCACCTGCGGAACCTTTTCCGCACCTGAGAGAAATGGATTGTCCGTTGGGGGTCGCACCTGCGAGGTTGGGACCGCAGGAGCGGTCCTGCATCTGCGACTGGGAAACCGCACCTACGGATCACACCTGAACAATTGCACTAGCAGCTATTTCAGCTGGTTTTTTGGCCTCGTGTGGTGTCCGGGAGGCACCTGGGCCAACCCGAGCCCCCGTCCAAATATACCAACAAGTCCTAAATCATAATACGAACTCGGTCGAGCATTCAGAACACCCAAAGCAACGCTAAAACTCAAAATCATATCTCAAAACCACTAGAACCAAACTTAGGAACTTTAAGTTTTCTTGACTTCTCTAACAACGCGCCGAACCGACCTATACTACTCGGAATGACACCAAATTTTGCAGGCAAGTCATAAATGATATAACAGAACTATTCCTAGTCTCGAAATTTCGTTCGGACCTTGATAACACAAAAACACATCCCAAACCACAATAGGAATGTAAGGAACTTCTTATTTCAATATTGGGCGTCGAAACGCTCCCAGATCATCCAAAACCCATTACGAACATACGCCCAAGTCCGAAATCATCATACGAAGCTACTGGAATCGTCGAAATTCGATTCTGAGGTCGTTTACTAAAAGTGTTAAACTTGGCCTTCAAGGCCAACCTTAAGGAACCAAGTGTTCCTATAGCACTCTAAACACTTATGAAACCCGGACCACCCGCCCCCGCAAGTCATAAATCACAATATGCTGCTATAGGAAGTTTCATTTAAGGGAACATGATCCGATAATGCAAAAAAAATGGTCGGGTCGTTACAGTTATGGCATGTGAACATTAAAGGCAAGCTTCGGTTATGTAAAACCACTCCGAAAAACACCCCACACTTACACCGACTTCACATATAACTACACCCGACTACTCAAACTTCACACGTACACAATTTATCTGTCAAGCATTTTATCAAACATACGGTGGGCATTAAGTGTGTACAACTCAATTCAACAATGGTGGAATATGGTGGCCCTCCCAAAATTTAAACGAAGTAGAGGGAATTGTAGTTTACTACTCCATATACAATTTCACAACCAAATTTTTGGCAACCAATATCATTGCTTTATAGGCCACCCACCATAAAAAACAAGTTCTAAAGAAACCACTTATGGGAAAATTGGTGTTGGAGCGTTTGGAAGGGAGGATGGGTAATATAATCTACAAAATAAAAGGAAAAGGGAGAAGGGGGAACATACCTGTGGTAATTCGAGATGAATGCCAGAGAAACACTTAAAATAAAATTGAGAGATGGAGAGGGAGAACGGGCTTTGAGAGGGAGAGATACAAGTGTGTGTGTGTGTGAGAGAGAGATCGAGAGAAAAGGGTTAACAAGATTCAAGTGTTGGANGAGATAGAGAGAGAAGGGTTAACAAGATTCAAGTGTTGGAAAAAATACTACACACTTAAATATTCAATACAAAGTAAGGAAATGAAGAAATGAGCAAGAAATTCTCAACCAAAAGCTTCAAATCTTCAAGACCCAAGTGTGTGTGCAAGAACCCTAGCTTCCAAACTTGTCTTCTCTAGTCAATGGACTGAAAAATAAGCCAACGATGTGCCTCCAATAAGCTAGGTCATGTATTTGTTGGTTTAGATTTGAGAAAATGTGAAATTCCAAGACTGTCTATAGCTGAAGCCTGTTGACCGCACCTGCGGAAAAATCATCACAGGTGCGGCTCCACAAAAGCGGACTTCCTTTCGCAGATGCGTAAACTCAGGGGAACTGCCTACTCCGCAGATGTGGATTATCCATCACAGATACGACGCGTGTGTGGAAGTCCCTTATCCGCAGATGCGGACCAAATAGTCGCACAATCGACTCCGCAGGCACGGATTCTTACCGCAGATGCGTCCCAGTGCAGTGTAGCCCATCTCCACAAATGCGGTCTTCCACCTCGCAAATGCGACGTCGCATACGCGAATAGTGTTCAGCAGATGCGGAATCACTGATGTATTTTGCACTTTTTATACTCTTTTGGCTCAATTCCACTTCAATTGAATTCAACTCTCTTCGTGGCATCATTTACCTGAAAATATAGCAATACACACCATAAACAACCTCATATGATAATTAAAGGACGCAAAATCTAAAGAAAAGAGGCTGACATAAATGGTAAAATCACCACTCATCAACACCCGCAACTTAAAGCTTTTTCTTGTCCTCAAGCAAATCAAAACCTACAATTCAATGAGGTTTTACCATTTAAAGCACAAGTAGCATTGANTCAATGTATGAATAATGTATACTCCTTAAAGCCACCCCCAACTAAAAACATTGCAGTGTCCTCACTGCACAATATCAAAATAAAATAAGAGTAGTTTGAAGGTCTCCCTGAGGTCTGCATCATACTAGCAGACTGCGGGAGAAAGGCTAGTCACTGCCTTGAAGAACTCTCGCCCTCATCATCATCACTATCATCGGCATCATCACTAGCAGCACTCGATATGAACGAGTACTCTTCGCTATCATTGTCGTCCTTAACAGGTATCTTTCTATTCGGCTGCCCCCATTTAAATATAGCCTTGATTCCTCTCCACTTCTTGATCATAAACATGCCCTTTTCTTCTTTCTCTCTTTCTCCTTTTGGAAGTCTGAATGAAGATCTACATGTGCCTTGGCCAAGTTGCCATAAGCTGCCTCGAGTCTGCCAACAGAAGCTGCCTCGAGTCTGCCAACAGAAGCTGCCAATTTCTCATGAGGCTCTGCCTCTTTTTCTACGAATCTAGGTAGGTCTTCATGTCTTCCTTGGTAAAGTACTCGGTCCTAGGCTGGGGGTGTGAGGTTCCACTAGGGAGCTGTGACACTAAATCAGGGATAACGCCAAGCTATGAGTTCAACATCCCAAATGGTCCCTCAGTTAATGTTGTCTGTGAGGATGACTCTGGTCCGACAAAAGTGGTGACTTTCCTCTTCTTGCTCTTTACTTCACTACCCTCGCCTGTTACTCTCAATGGATTAAAGGGTTTGTCGGCCGGTAACCAAGGATCGGTGCTATGCACCTTAACCTCTGACCGCCTGCACAACTCTTTAATCAATGAAGGAAACATCAACCCTGGGTTGTCATCTAGCAAGTACTCCCTCAGCTCCCGTAGGATATAGTGGCCGACATTCATAGGAATGCCGTCTAGAATGCAAGCAATGATCAAGGCTCTGGTGTATGTGACATCTGAAACATTTCCATAGGGTGATACCCTGTTGCAGAGGATGTAGAGCCACATTTTGGCTTCAGTTATGAAGTCAATTCACTTCAAACCCTTTCTCTTGTTGGCCCATTTTGCTCTCATGATTGCGGGATAGAGTTTAGAAACAAGCCATTCTCCGTTGTTGCAGTGATCCTTTTCTCACACCGGTTCAAATGGATGGTCAGGAATCCCGAGAATGTCATTGATCTGTTCAGTCACAAACCTCATTGTTTTGATTTTTATGGTGAGTTGTGGGTCGACGAAGTTTGTATGCTTAATATTAGCGTAAAACTCATGAACCCACTCCTCATTGCCTTTGCACATAGTAGGAATGAAGCACGACCAGTCGGAGGTTTGTAGACAGCGGAGTAGCTCGTCCAATTTCTCCTCGGCGATCCCCTTTTCAAGAACGATCTTTTTTGTAAGAAGGTTGTCATAAAACCGTCAATGACAATCATCAGACATGAAGCGTGAATTATCAAATGGTTCCTCCACAGCCTCCTCCTCAATTTTACGTCCAAGCAGAGCATTTTCGTTCATGTTCGGGTCAATTTTAGATCAAAGTACCTTCACAAAATCCATACAATATTAGTCGGGCACTAGAATCATGTTAAGAAATTCAAAACAATGCAATTAGTCCAAAGAATGATGTCGGATAGGCCCCAGAAGCTCCAGTTGCAAAACTACTGGAATTGTAAAATCTGCCCAGTTTTCGCACCTGTGGAAAGCGATCGCAGGTGAAGTCCCGCTTATGCGGGTTTTCTATTGCTTCTGCAGACATGCCCAGTTGACCAAAAATAGCAAATGCGGAAAGGTATGCATGTTCAACATCAGGGGTTTCACAAACCCCGAATTTTTTCACTCTTTCACTTCTTAAACATGATTCTAGCACATAATTTATACTCAAGAATTCTAAATTACTACAATACATGAACACATGAAAAGCAACGACAAGGTATGCTTGTTTAAATAAATAGGGTACTTAGAATTACCCCAAAATTATTTTCAACAACAACACACATATGCACACTCTCAACAAATTTCCCTCACTCCTAAACTAACAATAATAATAAAAAAAATGAAAACAGGATTGTAGAAGAGATGAGATTAAGAAGAAGAAGAAGAAGAATAAGAAGAAGAAGAAGAAAACGAAAAGAGAAGTAGAATAGAGGAGTATATGAGGGGACTAAGAACCATACATGTGTGTCTTATGTGTGAGAACTCAAGTGTGAGTAGTGGTGCAGATCAGTAGCGTGAGAGAGGAGAGGGAGTTATGAGATTTGGGGGAAAATTAGAGTCTCACCTGACTGATGAAGGGTTTTGAAATTTACCGGTTCGACCACTTCTGCGGAAAAGTTAGCGCTCCTGCATAAGCACTTCTGCATTTAATTCGCATATGCCCTTCAGTGGGCACTTCTGCGAGGCCGCATCTGTGGTGAATGTTCCATATATACGGTTACACCAGATGATTGGCGCACATATTATTCAGCCACTGTTTTTGTGCACTCCAACACTTCAAACTCCTCAATCCAACTCCAAAAAATATGAAACCTTTCAGATTAGTCTACAATAACATAATAAACTATTCTAAAAAATAAAATTTCAAAAACGACCAAAAATTTTAAAAACGATGGGTTGCCTCCCACCAAGCGCCGCATTTAACGTCGTGGCACGACGCGGATCAACTTTACCACTTTTCATGCCACTTGGACAATATGAATTGGGCACCTAACTTGGAATGATGTTTGTGACCAAGAGCGGTGGGGGTGGTAAGTAGATGATCAAGTCAAACTTTAATTTCTTCATTTTGCATTTCTTAGCTTTCATGTGAGGAATGTCATTTTTTGTTCTTGTTCCCTCAAATTGCCAAGATGTATGGCCTTTGCCTTTCTTCCCCGCAGTCCCTCATTGACTTGTGTAGTTCAATTCCCATATCACCACACAATTCCAATGTTGAAAAATGCTTGGAATGTGACATCAAACCTCCAAATTGCAATTCTTCCCGGATTTTGACATACTATTTTTCCCTCGGACTNTTTCACGATTTTACAAATATGAGCGAGTTTATGTTAATTAGCCTCAGGTAATAATTCTATATTAGCTTCTTCCAAAAACTAATAAGGCGTCTTAATTGAATTATCCGTAAAACAATTAAGAGATTAAGCACACCAAAATACGGCTACAAGTAGTTTAATCCTATCTCTAGGTAGAATCTATAAAGTGAGGGTTAAAGCCTCAAGTTATTATTAATTAATCTTTCCCAAAATTAACTCGAAATAAATGGGTGAGTCGTAGGGTTAGATAATCCCTTTGGAAATATTAAAGAACAAGAATAATTAAATAAAAAACAACTTACTTCATAATAAATAAAAATCGTTCAATACATAAGCACAACAAGATATTTAATCCACACTTTAAATATGAATATTTCCAAACAAGATTCAAGTGTTGGAAAAAATACTACACACTTAAATATTCAATACATGACAAGGAAATGAAGAAATGAGCATAAATGAGTAAGAAATTCTCAACCAAAAGGTTCAAATATTCAAGACCCAAGTGTGTGTGCAAGAACCCTAGCTTCCAAACTTGTCTTCTCTAGTCAATGGACTGAAAAATAAGCCAAAGATATGCCTCCAACAACCTAGGTCATGTATTTGTGGGTTTGGAATTGAGAAAATGTGAAATGCCAAGACTGTCCATAGATGAAGCCTGTTGACCGCACCTGCGGAAATATCATCGTAGGTGCGGCTCCGCAAAAGCAGACTTCCTTTCGCAGATGCGTAAACTCAGGGGAACTGCCTACTATGCAGATGCGAACGTGTTGCCAGAGCAGCGGCTCTGCAGATGCGGATTATCCATCTCAGATGCGACGCCTGTGTGGAATTTCTTTCTCCGCAGATGAGGAAAAAATAGTTGCACAAGCGACTCCGCAGGCGCGGATTCTTACCACAGATTCAGTCCCAGTGTAGTGTAGCCCATCTCCGCAGATGCGGCATTCCACCTTGCAGATGCGACGTCGCATACACGAACAGTGTTTCGCAGATGCGGAATCTCTGAAGGATTTTGCACTTTTTATACAATTTTTGCTCAATTCCACTTCAACTGAATTTAATTCTCTTCATGGAAACATTTACCTGGAAATCTAGCAATACAAACCATAAACAACCTCATATGATAATAAAAGGACACAAAATCTAAAGAAAAGAGACTGAAATAAATGGTAAAATCACCACTCATCAGTGGGAAGTCTTCCTTTTGGGTGGCTTTGTTGAGCCTTTTGTAGTCAATGCAAACTATCAACCTGTCAGGGTGCGAGTAGGAATTAGCTCATTTTCTCATTCTCTACAATAATCATCCCCCTTTTTAGGCACACATTGTACTAGGCTCACCCAGTTGCTGTTAGAAATAGAAAAGATGATACTTGCATCAAGCCACTTAATTACTTCCTTCTTCACAACCTCTTTCATAATAGGCTTTAATCTCCTTTGTTGCTCAACACTTGGCAGTGTCCATCTTTCAGAAAGATTTTATGCATGCAAAATGATGGACTGATTCCCTTGATATCAGCAATTGTCCACCCAATAGCAATTTTATGCTCACGATACACTCTGAGAAGCTTTTCTTCTTGCACATTGGTCAAGCTGGATGAGATAATCACTAGCAATGTTTCAGAGTTCCCCAAGTAAGCATAGCGCAGGTGCGCTGGAAGAGGCCTGAGCCCTAGCTTTGGAGCTTCTTCAACAGATGGTTTATGAGGGGTCAGAGTAACTACTCTGTCCAACTCCTCAAATATCCCAAGCCCATAGACATACTTGCAAGACATGTTAAGGACTTGCTCAATTTCTTCTATCATCTCATCTTCACTTTCTTCTTCATCCCCAATCAAAACTCGTTCAAGAAGATTTATGGGGTTCATATAAGGCACCAATGAAGTCACATCACTTTCCACCACATAAATCATGGATAACTTTTCATAGTGGCTTGCAAATATGAGTGCTTTATACACATTGAATACCTCCACGCAATCACCCACTCGTCATCTTTATTTCACATATATCAATAGCTCGGCCAATGGACAAGAATGGAAGCCCCAAAATAAATGGGACTACCTGATTAGGCTCATATTCCAAGATAATGAAATTAGCAGGGAATATTAAAGAACCCACTTGAACTAACACATCTTCAATCACCCATTCAGGATGAGCAAGGGAGCGTCTTAAAATACATAGTAGCATCAAATTTATGCTTGCCCCAAGTTCACACAAATCTCTCCCGACTTCGTGCTTACCAATCGAGATTTGGATAGTGAAACTACCTGAATCCTTCAAGTTCTGAGGTAGCTTGCTTTGAATTCTTGAACTACATTCTTCAGTGAGTGCCAAAGTCTCGAACTCTGCCAACCTCCTCTTGTTTTCCACTATGTCTTTGATGTATTTGGCATATTTGGGCACTTTTTGCAAGATGTCTACCATTGGAATATTAAGTTTCACATGCTTCAAAATATCAAGAAACTATTTATAACCAACATTATCCTTCNAACCTCTTTCATAATAGGCTTTAATCTCCTTTGTTGCTCAACACTTGGCAGTGTCCATCTTTCAGAAAGATTTTATGCATGCAAAATGATGGACTGATTCCCTTGATATCAGCAATTGTCCACCCAATAGCAATTTTATGCTCACGATACACTCTGAGAAGCTTTTCTTCTTGCACATTGGTCAAGCTGGATGAGATAATCACTAGCAATGTTTCAGAGTTCCCCAAGTAAGCATAGCGCAGGTGCGCTGGAAGAGGCCTGAGCCCTAGCTTTGGAGCTTCTTCAACAGATGGTTTATGAGGGGTCAGAGTAACTACTCTGTCCAACTCCTCAAATATCCCAAGCCCATAGACATACTTGCAAGACATGTTAAGGACTTGCTCAATTTCTTCTATCATCTCATCTTCACTTTCTTCTTCATCCCCAATCAAAACTCGTTCAAGAAGATTTATGGGGTTCATATAAGGCACCAATGAAGTCACATCACTTTCCACCACATAAATCATGGATAACTTTTCATAGTGGCTTGCAAATATGAGTGCTTTATAAACATTGAATACCTCCACGCAATCACCCACTCGTCATCTTTCCTTCACATATATCAATAGCTCGGCCAATGGACAAGAATGGAAGCCCCAAAATAAATGGGACTACCTGATTAGGCTCATATTCCAAGATAATGAAATTAGCAGGGAATATTAAAGAACCCACTTGAACTAACACATCTTCAATCACCCATTCAGGATGAGCAAGGGAGCGATCAGTCAATTGTGAAATCACCATGGTTGGGTGCAGCTCACCCAACCCCAACTGTCTTAAAATACATAGTGGCATCAAATTTATGCTTGCCCCAAGTTCACACAAATCTCTCCCGACTTCGTGCTTACCAATCGAGATTTGGATAGTGAAACTACCTGAATCCTTCAAGTTCTGAGGTAGCTTGCTTTGAATTCTTGAACTACATTCTTCAGTGAGTGCCAAAGTCTCGAACTCTGCCAACCTCCTCTTGTTTTCCACTATGTCTTTGATGTATTTGGCATATTTGGGCACTTTTTGCAAGATGTCTACCATTGGAATATTAAGTTTTACATGCTTCAAAATATCAAGAAACTATTTATAACCAACATTATCCTTCACTTTCTGCAATCTCTGTGGGAACGAAGGTGGTGGGCTCATAATTAGTGGTTGGGGTTGCGTTGCCACCGCTTCTTTAACTGGCTTCTCTGACTCCTTTTCCTTTTTGGATTCTGCTTCTATGGTGACTGGTTTCTCGTTAAAGATCACTTGCTTTCTGTTTTTCGATGTGACTTCTTCTAAATGTCTCCTATTCTTCGATGACACATCATTAATACAAGCCTTAGGATTAGCCTCAGTGTCGCTTGGAAGAGCTCCAACTGATCGAGTTTTTTGAGCACTGGTAGGTTACCCCATTTGTCGCTCCAACTTTCTCATCGCTGTGACTTGGGTCTATTAGCCAGCCATCAGTTTCTTTAGCATCTCCTGAATGTGACTCGTCGAGTTGTAACTTGTTCAACTTGTGGTGGTCTATATTGTTGTTGAGGAGCTTGTGTCCTATATTGATTTTGAGAACCTTGGTTTCCACCACAAGAGAAGTTTGGGTGGTTCCTCAATTTAGGATTATATGTGTTCCCATACTTGTTTGTCTGGCCCCTATTTGCATTACCCACTAAATAGACAGACTCTCAATTAGTTGGGCATAAGTCGCCCGTGTGACCTCTCCAAATACTTCACAAAATATCAGAACCTATTGCACGGGTTGAGCTTCTTGCTTGTTAATAACCAAGGCCATCTTATTGACTTGGTGGGCCAATGTGGAAACCTGTGTTGATAATGCAGAAACAATGTCTAACTCGAGGACCCCCGCAAATTTTTGCACTGCGTATCTGCTCACATCTCCTTGCCAATTAGGATTGCTTTTGGAGAATTTTTTCAATAATGCTTATATCTCATCGAAGCTTTTCTCTAACACTTGACCTCCCGTTGCAACATCCACCATAATTTTTGTCTCTGGATGTAGCCCTTCTATGAAGGTATGAGCTAACACGTTATATGTCTAGTTGTGATGAAGACAATCTCCGAGAAGCCCCTTGTATCTCTCCCAAGCTGAATATAAAGACTCCCTTGAATTTTGTTTGAAGGTGACTATCTTACTTCTAATCTTTCCAGTTTTTCCTAAGGGGAAGAATCGTGCCAAAAATTTCCTCGCCAGATCATTCCATGATGTAATAGAATTTGGCTAGCTCCACCTCAGCCACCACTTTGCTTCGCCCAATAGAGAAAACAAGAACTGAACCTCACATAGTCTGGAGTGACTCAGTTAGTGATATAAGTATCACTAACCTCCAAGAAGTTCAAGAAGTGTTGTTGTGGATCCTCATGTGGAAGACCCATAAACTGTCGATTCGCATGTAATAATTGGATCATGCTCTATTTTAGCTCAAAGTGCCTAGTGATTCTAGGC
>ML418092.1:81166-116347 GCA_005239525.1 Nicotiana knightiana | reverse complement strand
AACAGAATTCCTTGCTCGGATTTCTGGTGCGCAGACAAATCAAAACAGAGTCAAAATTTCCTCGATTTTTCTGGGATTCTTTAACGCGGTGTCCCGAAACATCGTAAAAAATCCGGGTGGCGACTCTGAAATTAATAAATAATCCCAAAATCGAATATTGTCACATAAAATGGAAAAAACTCCCTTATCCCACCTTACGGTAGTGGAAAAAGGAGGTGTGACAACAGGAACCTGTTCGAGGCCTCAAAACACATCAAACATGTCATGACCCAAATTCTCAACCCACGAGATCGTGATGGCGCCTAACACAATACTTGTTAGGCAAGCCAATGATAGAAATTAATTAACCATTTCCTTTTTAAAGTTTACTTACACATAATAAAACAATTTAAAATAAATACGAAATCTAATGTTTTCCGCTAAATAATTCCATGAATAATAATGAGGAGCAATAATTAAGCCGAACCACGAACCAAAGATATAACTATAAAGCTACCCCAGAGTCTGGTATCACAATTCACGAAATACTAAAGAATACTACAAATAAATGGGCTGAAAGAAATATATCTCTGTTTCGAATGAAATAAAATAGTATCTAAATGAATAGGAGAAGACTCCAGGAGTCTGCGGACGCCAGAAGATCTACCTCGTGTTTCCGAACAAAATGCGCAGCTATTAAGATCTCCTAACTCTGTCTGGTACCTGGATCTACACAAAAGAGTACAGAGTGTAGTATCAGTACAACCGACCTCATGTACTGAGTAAGTGCCGAGCCTAACCTTGACGAAGTAGTGATGAGGCTACGGCGGGGCATTAACAACATAACCTGTGAACAATATATATATATATATATATATATAATAAAGCAAGAAAGAAATAATAATAATAAACTCGATAACCAGTAACTTGCAACAATAAATAAAAGCAACTCGGATAACTCTTTTCAAATATCAATTGTAATCAACTCTTCAAATTTTTCCAACTTTCAATTTAAATCACAATAAAAATCAGAGTATGAAAACCTTTTAAATAGAACTTGAGTTTTCCAAATCCTTATTTTTGAAAATCAGAAAAACATAAAAATTCACCCTTATCGCTCCTTGTTTTAGCGCGCAACCCGCTCCCACCTGTCCACTCTTATTGCTCCTCCCTATATATATCACCTTTATTTCTCTTGTTGCAGCGTGCAACCCGATCCCACCTATCCACCCTTATCACTCCTTGTTGCAGCGTGCAACCCGATCCCACCAGACATATCATATCAATTTATTCATAACAACTTTCACAATTCAGGCCAAGCCTTTCACAACATTTTTATATCAACAATTGCAAACAGAAGCTGTAAAACTCATAAACTTCATCAATTATCATTTCATAACGAAGCCAACCGAAATTTATATACATATCGTAACACTAGAAACCAACCCAATCCTTATGTAACACAACAAAACCAAAAGAACAGCCAACACTTTTAAAATAATTGAAACAATACTTAACAACAAATTTACAAATCCAAATAGACATATAAACCTCAATGATCATGAAAAAATTAAGACCGGAAGCAAATAATTGGAAACCGGGGAAGGTATCATGTTTAACAGACCATTTGGTGGTGCATAGATACTCGTCACCTCACCTATACACCACACACATGCGAATTCACATAGCATTTAAGTTGGGGATTCCTATTCCCTCACAAAAATGCATTCTTCGAGATCCCCACAGAGCGGTATTCAAATTAAGACTACAATCATACAGATTCGATACATGCTTCAATATTGGACCAGTCCTTGAATAGTTCAAAATGATGTGGTGGCCAAGATATGGACTGCTTAAAGAAAGGATGCCTAGTCAAGGTTAAACCAAGCAATTACCTCAATTTCGTAGGCCACTCACTGCTCAATTACCGTTTTTCCTTTCGAATTCACCTCCAACACACCCGAATCTAATCATAATTAGTTTGATATCATTAATTAAGGATAAAGGAAGTACTTTACTGGAAATTTATGATCTTCCTAAAAAAAAGTTAAAACCCGACCCCGGGCCTGCTTGATCCAAACTCGGGATTCGGACCAAATTCCGTTTACCCATTCACCCCCGAGCCCGAATATGTAATTAGTTTCGAAATCCGACCTCAATTCGAGGTCAAAATCCTATTTTGGAACAAGGAACATTGGCCAAAACCGCACCTGCGGGAAGGAACTCGCACCTGCGAGCTCGCACCTGCGGCCAAAGGCTCGCAGGTGCGGGCACACCAGAACTGATGCACCAGCAGATTTTTTTCAAGTTTAAAAACATCCTGAAGCCTACCCGAAACTCACCTGAGCCCTCAAAGCTCTAAACCAAACATGCACGGAAGTCTAAAAGCATCATACGGACTTGCTCGTGCGATCAAATCATGAAAATAACATTTAAAACTATGGATTTAACCTCAAAACTCATTATTTTTATCAAGAACACTCAACTTTCACTATTTCTCAACCGGACATCTGAATCACGTCAAATCAACTCCGATTCTCACCAAATTTCACACATAGACCTCAAATACTATAACAATATGTACCGGGCTCCGAAACCAAAATACGGGCCCGATACTAATGGTTTGAAATAATAATTCATTTCTTCATTTCATTAAAAATCCAGCAAAATAATTCTCTTAAAAAATTGATTTCTAAAGCTAGGGACCTCAGAATTCAAGTTCGGGCATACGCCCAAGTCCTATATTTTACTGCGGACCTCCCGGGATTGTCAAAACACAGATTCGGGTCGTTTACTAAAAATATTGAACAATATCAACTAAAACCAGGTTTTAAATTCCAAAAATTACTATTTCTCATATTTCACATAAGCTTTCCGGTTTCACGCCCGGACTGCGCATGCAAATCGAGGTAATTAAAATTAATCTTTTTAAGGCTAATGAGTCTGGAATGAAGTCTTAATTTATAAGATGGACAACATCAAAACTATGAATTGACAATTGAAACCTTTCTTTCAACTTTCAAACTTCCAAACTTCGACGAACGCATCTGAATCAAATCAAAACATTCCGGAATGACGCCAAACTTTGCGCACAAGTCATAAATCACAATACGAACATATTCCAAGGCTCGGAATCTCAAAAGGACATCAATAACACCAAAGTCCACCTCAAACTAAACTTAAGAAATTCGTAAACCTTCAAAATGCCAACTTCCCATAATAAACATTGAAATTCTCCCAGGTGATCCAATACTCAACCCGAACATACCCCCAAGTTCGAAATAATCATACGAACCTATTGGAACCTTCAAATCCCGATTTCGGGTTCATTTACTCAAAAGTCAAACATTAGCCAATTCTTCCAACTTAAAGCTTCCGAAATTAGAATTTCCTCCCTGATTAACTCTGAACTTCTCGAAATTCAATTCTGACCACACGTATAAGTCAAAATACCTTAACTGAAGTTACTCAAGGCCTCAAATCGCTGAAAGATGCGCTAAATCTCAAAACGACCGTTCGGGTCGTTACATTCTCCCCCACTTAAAAATACGTTCGTCCTCGAAGGTGCTAAGGACTGCTTCAGAGTTGTCCAAAATCACTATTTAACACCTTGTGCACCTACCCGTGCCACCAAAACCCAGTTGAACACATTAGCTCGATTCGGACTGAAGATCCTTCCTTTTTTATTTAGTCAAATAAGCTTTAGAACCAAATTCCAACCTCCAAATTTCTCTACAAGAGCTGATTCTAACGTACGAACACATTCTTGCTCCTAACAAGGACCATTACCTCATTCTAAATTAAACGATATTTGCTCTTTAATATAACATTCATAACTCCGGGCGCACTGATCTCAGGTCTAATAACCTCGTCTCGCCTAGTACAAGCTGCTCAGGCAATAATCCATCTCAAACACTGACCAAGATCTCATATGACGCCATTAATGCACCGACAAGCCACAGCTTGAATATGATGTATAAGGAAAAACGAACTATGGAAAAGAACTACCCAGCCCGTGTAACGAATAAAATGGTCGAACAAATGCTATAACCTACCTCAGGGATGAAAAACAAAATGCACAAGAATAGATAAAGGGGACCATACTTAACATCTCGTTGTTGTGGCGTGCAACCCGATCCACACATGATGTCGTTGTGGTGTGCAACATGATACAAACAACATAATACAGTTACGGTATGAAACCCGATCCAAATAACATACCCGTGGTGGCATGCCACCCGATCTGTACACAAAAATCAAGAAGAAAACACACACATCAAGTCGTAATGCTTATACTTACAAAATGACCGAATATCGACCACAAGCACGCCAAGTGCATAATACAAATCATGGGGAGACGGATAGCACCATACGCTACGAAACTTAAGCACAACTAAGGTGCGATATATGATCTGCATCTCGAGAGCCATCCTGCTCACATAACACCACAAGTTATGCGGGACCTCAACACATGTGCGAATAATCAAGCCGTCTCATAACCTACATGGCACAATAGAGATTTACATGGAATAGCTGACGAATAGAATAATACCCAATGCCCGAAAACTCCTCCATAAGCAAACGCTATGTTGAATGAACACATTCAACCTGACGTAGAGCACACACTCACATTAGACCCACCAATGGACCTCACACCGATTCTGATCATTCCATATTGGGCCAATAACCTTCCAAAGATCCACAATGGCCTTATTTATGACATATAAGAACATCTTTCAAATCCAAAACAAACTCACACGGTCCACAGCCCAAGGAATAGAACGCCTCTCAGGTATAAACTCTCGCATTTGCGTTACTACCATAACCTCCATATTTGGCTTTAATCTTTAACGATCTAGTGAATATCATCCCACACTTATACAAGTCTCTCTGTGGGGTACGCTCCCACGGCCTTCCGCTTAGGTAGCAAAGTCTGCACATCCATACTATCAATTGTTCTAATTCTGTAAAGTGAATCATGAATCCGTAAATCAATACACAAAGCCTCTTACACAGAACGCCGTTCTCAGTTGACACTAAAGAAAATGCCAGCTTACTCTGAACATCTAAATTCTCCCCTGCTCATCCAAGCTCGTGACATTCTATCAACACCGAACCACAACCTTGACCTTCAATTTACAATTCCCATGTCGCTCACTGCACCTATCACGCTGCTACACGATAATACACATATTCACCATAACCCTTAAACTACTAGTGGAATAAACACTTCATTGGCTAGATCCTTTCACTTAGCTCATTTCAGAATAACAAACACAACACGTAACTGAATTCCCAAATCGCAAAAAAATACAAACCTCAAGTCGCGATCTAGAGCGCCATGACTCTTCTGGAATCCATTTACAACACAAGTACATTTGAATAAAATACCTCCCAAATCAATGAAGTTGTGGTGGTGCTCAATCCCACGCGTACAACCACAAACCACATGTATAACTTCACGCTGAAGGAACTGATCACTACCACAATCATGTTGATTCAACCATTACTAATCGACCCAACTTCTTCCAATTTACTCTCGACCTGCCTTAGAAATAATAATAATAATAATAATAATAATAATAACTCCATTCAAAAACGTAACAAACCAAATTTGCACTCGTCGTAGTGACCTGCATCACGAGACCATATCGTCACATTCCTCATGAACCATCTCATGTTCTCCTTACGCACACAATATCATCTCCAACTGGTACACCCATTCTTCAAGACCTTTCGCGAATCCAAAGCTATTTATTCCTTTCCTCCAATACTACACTACATACATGATGATAACGTAGAATATTCCAAGTCCTTAGGCATTGTACTTAAATTCTTGGACCCACTAGGACCATTGTTGAGAGTCACCCACTCTGACTAGGTCCCGAATATAACCAAACTCCAATGCTCTGCTAGCACGTGAAAACCTTATCAAAGAAGCACCTAAATGAATTCTTTTCCTTGTACATTACACCCACAAGAAGCATAAAGTTTGAGTCTTTCCAAAACCTGCCCATGAATCGATAAGGCGGAATATAGCACACATACATCAAATCCTTTGCTCGAATTACCCTAATGTTTTCTTTTCTTAGTCATACATAATCCACAAATGCACCGATAACTAGAAGTCGTACAAGCAGACAACTACTCGATCCAATAATGGACAGTACGGCTCCCCCACTTATCTTTAAGCTACAATTATATAAACCTAGAACCCACAAATATTTCTCCTTCTCAATTACCATGATCTCGCATCGTCAACCCGCCAAATTTATTGTAGTTTCTTACTAAATTTTTCATGAACATTTTGAATTATCAGCCATAATCGCCTGTTCAACCTCTCGTTGGATGGTAAGTAGAACTCTTCGTAGAAACTTTATCAAAATCACACAACCACTGACCTGTCCACAGGAGATAGCCCAACTGTGGAATTACATCCCGATATCTCCCAACGATGTTGCACTAGGTAAAACTACCACGAAATCAGTAACCCTCCCAAGCATGTGCTCATCCAGCAGTTGTACAAGTCCGTTTACTCCCCATTGACATCAACTAAAAGTGCGACAATACATTCCAAACTCGAAGTCACGTCGTATACCATAACGATAATCAAGCTCTTACACCCCTAAATACTCCAAGCCAACTTCTTTCCGTCATATTCAACCTTCCTCAGCACAGTAGTCACCATTCCAAATAAAATTTGTAGACCTAGTCATTTTCCACCATGCCTCCCAAACCGCTCTAAACTTTCTCAAGGAATGTGGCTATCTTACCACGGAATCCATATGCTAATATGCCACTCTTACTTTAGTTAAACGATCCTTTAAGAAACTTCTCGACCTCAGTGGAAATACCATATAAAAATCCGGGCATCAGTGGAAAAGCTCGTGAATATTCGGACTACTTGCGATATAACGTATGATTATGCCGAGGTCGTTCGGCCCGATCAAGAATAATGTGTACACTGTCGAGGGTCGTGCGACACAAACCATAGATGCATTTATATACTGTCGAGGCGTTCGGGCCGCTCCACAAAAGAGGGAGGAAATTACCAAATTACGAGACGCATGCTTACAATACAGTATATGAGCACAAAATGATTATAATCTTTATCGTTTCTCAAATAACTCGCCCAGAACTCAAAGTGATAAGGCTCGGTCTAGTATACATATATTTATTTCTAAATAAATTTCAGTTATAACTTTAAATTAATTAAGCCACCAAAATGAGTTCAAATAATTCAATTATTACACGATAAAGTCCTAAGTCTACCCGGACATAAACATGCTTTAGCTACGTACGGACTCTCGTCACCTCGTGCGTACGTAGCACCCACAACTAGTTGCACATAACAATAAATATCACCTCGGGGGTAGTTTTACCCTCACAAGGTTAGATAGAAGCCTTACCTCGCTCCGAAATTCCATAACCGGCTCAAAAGCCTCTCTAACAGCTCAAATTGATGCCCGTCGATCCAAACTAGTCAAACAATGTGCAAACCAATCAAAATATACTCTAATATCCATAATTAATCAATTTAAACAATTCTCAACTCCACTCGAAAAGTCGATAAAGTCAACCTTCGGGCCCACGTGCCCGGATTCTGAAAATTTTTGAAGAAAAACCTTACCTATAACGCCACGAACTCAAATATATAAGTTATCCCTAATTCAATGTCCAATTTCGTGGTCAAAATCCAAAAATATCAAATTCTAGATTTTCTGCCGAAATCCCAAATTTTTACTAATCTCCATGTTCAAATCCATGTATAATAATGTATTTAACTCACAATGTGAAGAAATCACTTACCTAGTGATGGGTGACGAAGAAGCTCCCACAAAATCGCCTCAAGATCGGGTCCCATGGAAGACTTGAGATGGAATGAGCCAACACCCATTTATTGCAAACTTATACACTGCTCAGGCGACCTTCATCGCGAACGCGGCACTGCTCTCGCTTTCGCGAAGCTCAACAAACTCAGGACCCAAAATCTTCTTCGCGAACGCGAGGTTGGCCTCACGATGATGCTACACTAGGATGCTCTACCGCGAACACATTCTCTCCATCGTGAACGCGAAGACCAATCTCCCTTGGCCAACTTTTGCCTTTCGTGAACGCGTAGCTTTACCCATCGAACCTTTGCGAATGCGTGTCCTCAATCGCGAAACCAAAGCACAAATATCCAGCAGCCAGAAATCCTTCCTCGCGAATGCAATTATCCCTACGCGTTCGCGATGAACAACACCAAAACCAGCAACAGCAAAACTTGGAGAAATGTTCCAAAACCATTCCGAAATACACCTAAGGCCCCGCGACCCCGTCCAATCATACCAGTCAGTCCCAATACATGAAACGAACCTGTTAGAGGCTTTAAATCATATCAAACAACACCAATACTACAAATTGATGATCGAAACCTTTCTTTCAACTTTCAAACTTCCAAACTTCGACGAACGCGTCTGAATCATATCAAAACATTCCGGAATGACGCCAAACTTTGCGCACAAGTCATAAATCATAATACAAACCTATTTCAAGGCTCGAAATCCCAAACGGACATCGCTAACACCAAAGTCCACCTCAAATCGAACTTAAGAAATTCTTAAACCTTCAAAATGTCAACTTTCCATAATAAGCACTGAAATGCTCTCGGGTGATCCAATACTCAACCCTAACATACGGCCAAGTCCAAAACCATCATACGAAGCTATTGGAACCTTCAAATCTCGATTTCGAGGTCGTATACTCAAAATTCAAACCTTAGTCAATTCTTCCAACTTAAAGCTTCCGAAATTAGAATTTTCCTCCCAAATTAAGTCAGAACTTCTCGAAATTCAATTTCGATCACACATACAAGTCATAATACCTTAAGTGAAGTAAATAAAGGCCTAAAACCAATAAACGATGCGCTAGAGCTCAAAACAATCGATCGGGTCGTTACAGTTGGCAAGGGTCTTGCATGCACTGGCTCAAGTATTGGAGTATGATGGAGAGATCGGATATGGTATGCGTTAAAAGTTGAGATTCCCCAGAAGATGACGATACAAAGTGAGATCAACAATAGGGTCACCTATTTAAGCAAGAAGCTTCACTATATGATCTAGGGGACAGGAAACAAGAGGCAAGTGAGTGGGATCAAATTCTTGCAAAAGGTCCAAGGTGAACTTCTGTTGAAAAAGGAGCGGACCCTGAGCTTCTTTGAAAACTTCAATACTAAGGAAGAAATGTAAATCACCTAGATCTTTAATCATGAACTCTTGACAAAGAAAATCTTTCAATGTATTTAATTCAGCATTTCCATTGCTTGTTAACAAAATATCATCTACATAGACTGCAACTACAGAAATAGATTGAGTTTGTCTTCTTAAAAAATAGTGAATAATCATTTAAGAGAGTGCGTGAAACTCTTGAAATTGAGAGCAACTATGAGCTTGGCATACCATTGCCTGAATGCCTGTCGAAGTCCATAAAGTGACTTCTTCAGTTGGCATACATGATTAGGAGTAGGAATAACCCCGACTAAAAATTTTATATAGACCTCCTCATTTAAATCTCCATGTAAAAATATATTGTTTACATCTAACAAATAAATTCCACAACCTCTCTTAACTGACGTAGCCAAAATATATCTGATAATGGTCATTTTGACCACTAGTGAAAATGTTTCAGTAAAATCTATCCCTTCTCGTTTTATGTCACCTCTAATGACCAATCTAGCCTTCATCATTTCGATACTTCCATTTGAGTGTTTCTTGAACTTATACACCCATTTACATGGCAATGTCTTTCTACCTGGGGGTAATTCAACTGCATCCCAGGTTTTATTGAGCTCAAGAGCCTCAATTTCCTTTGCCATTGCTTCCTTCCAACCTAGATGATGAACAGCCTATGCATAACTGATAGGCTCTTAGATATTAGACAGAATTAAGAATATGTTGGTTAGAAGAGGTTAGACCACTAAAGGACACACATGTAGGAGTGACTGGAGCTAGGAAACATGACTCAATCACATTTGTGAGATAAAGTGCATTACAAATATAGTCCTTTAGATAGGCAGGTGTTATATGGGTCTGGTGGATTTCCTTATGAGAGATTCCATCATAGGTTCTGAAACATGAGTAGGGGAAGAAAATCTAGGAAAGGTAGACTGTAGCTGAAAATATGATCCGGAGGAAGAATTGATAGACAAAAGAGTGTATGGAGGAGAGGGAGAGATGGAAACATATGAGAGTAGGCAGTAGTGGATTGTGTAGAGGGTACAATAGGGGAAATATGAGTTGAATGAATGATAGGTGGGGAATCATAAAAAGGATTAATGGTGGTAACTTTAGCAAAGGGAAGATAAGGATTAGGAGAATAAGTTGAGTTCACATAAGTAAATGGAAATAATTGTTCATGAAAAATGACATCCCTAGAGACAAATGTCTTAAGAGTCTTTAGATTGATCACCTTATATCTTTTATTCTCATGTGGAACCCTAAGAATACATAAGGTATACCCCTTGGCTCAATCTTTGGTATATTATGTGATATAGTGGAGACAAAACATAAGCAATCAAAATACTTAAGGTTTGTATAACCGGGTTTGGTTTTGAACAAAACTTCATAAGGGGTTTTGAATTGTAATATCTTTGAAAGGAACCTGATAATTAAGTAAGTTATGTTAATAAACAATCTCCCCAATATGTGATAGGCAAATGTGATTGGTATATTAAGACTCTGAATGTTTCTAGTAAGTGTCCATATTTTCTTTCCATGACTCCATTTTATTGTGCTATATAAACACGTGAAGTTTGGTGTATGATCCTTTGTGAGTGTAAATAATCTGAATGAAGGGTCCCACTATCCAATTAAAGCGCATTATCTGACCTTATAATCTTTACTTTGGTGTGAAATTGTCTCTCTACAGTGTTTACATAAAATTTTAAAATTGTGAAGGCATTAGACTTAGTGCTTAATAAATAAGTCCAGGTACCTCTACTAAAGTCATCAACAATGGAGACTAAATATTTATAACTCAAATATTGATTTTGTTGAAATAGACCTTTAGGAAAAAGGGAGTTTAGATTGCCTTTCCATAGGACAAATAACACATGGAGTAGAAAATTTAGAACAAGAAGGTATTGAAACTGAATAAATATTTCTCATATTACTCAAAGGCATGTGGCCTAACCTATAGTACCACAACTTTTCTTTTACATTGGAACTAGAAAGACTAAAATGTGAACTTAAAATAGGAACGGAACTAGATTTCTATCTAGATACAAAGCTATTTCTAGACTTAGGTAAACTCCTAGAAGCTGCAGCTGAAACTCCTGACTTAAGGATGTAGAGACCTCCATTTTCTTTACCAATCTTTAGAGGCCTCTTTAGTGAAGGGGCATGCAACAGAAAACAAGAAAAGGAGTGAAAAGGACATACTTATGAAGTTGTGTACACAACTTGTGTATAGATAATAAATTAAACCTGAAATATGGCAGATACAAGACATTATGTAGTACCACATTAGGTAGAATTGATACTGAACTTGAGTGTGTAACTTTAACTCTATATTAACTAGGAAGTTTAACCATGAGAGGTTTAGGTAAAGCTTTATATTCTGTGAAAATCTGTTTGTTGAAAGTCATATGCTCAGTTGCTCCACTATCTAATATCCAAGACTCATTATCAATTTGAATAAAACAGGCATGAGAGTTGAAAATTTCAGTTATACCAGCATAACTGAGGTTTGTAGAAGCATCAGAAGTAGAAGCTGGTTGTTGTCCTATATTTGCCTGATGGAGAAGTTGCAGAGTCGAGTTACATTTTCCTGTGTAAGTGTTTGAATCCCTGCATTGTGTGGTGTTACTTGATCTGCTTCTTGTTTGAATGAAACATTTGCATGCACACCTCCCTGAAATTTCCTTTGTTTTTTGAACTTAAAGTCTGTGGGAAATCCATGAATCCTATAGCACGTTTCAATACTATGCATGGTTTCTTCCAATAAGTACAGATCAATGAGTTTCTCTTTTCATCAAAACCTCTATTGTTACCTCTCTGCTCATTGTATGTTCTCTGCCTTATTAAGAGCAATGAAGGAGGCTGAGTCTCCTCGGTAAGCAGGGCTAGCTTGGATTTCCCTATGTTTTTCATCCTGCATTACCAATGCATATGCATGTCCAATGAAATGGAGTGGAGAGGACATCAGTATGTTGCTCCTAACTCCTATGAAAGACTCATTCAATTCCATAAGGAATTGCAAGAGTCTTTCATTCTGATGAGCCTTCTGGTTCTTTGCCTTGGATCCATAGTCACATTCATACACATATGCAGAGAAGGTATTGAGAGCATCTAGCTCATCCTATGAGTTCTTCTTTTTGGTGAAGTAAGTAGACACACTTGAACTCCCTTGCACCACATCACCTAGTTCCTTCTGTAGTTAGAAGAGCTTAAATACATTAGTTTGACCAAATCTATGTTCCAGATCACTCCAAAGGTCTTTTACACTTTGAAAATATAGCACACTGTCTACTATTTCCTTTGAAAGTGAATTAGGAATCCATAAAAGCACCATGTCATTGATCTGACCCAAGCTTTTTGAAAACCTGAGTCTGCAACTGAAACAACTAGGGGTTCATCAATGAACTCCTAAATTGTTCTTTGCTGATTAAGCTATCACCACAGCTCTTCTCCAATCTACCTAACCCTTGCCTTCAAACACGGAAGAAACTAGGTTCGTGCATGGATAATGAGAGAGTAAGAGTGTGCTGAATCAACAACACCACTAGCCATATAACCTGCTGGGACATATCCAACTCCAACAGGAGTGGAAGAAACAACTGAAGGACTTCTCTGAGATTCAGTGCCCATTGTAGAGAAGAACAAGAGAATGGAGATCTAAACGATTTGTAAAAGATGAAAGAAAATGTGGATCGCAAGTAATTCAAACCTGCTCTTATGTCATGACAAAATAGAAGAAAGATTGAGAGAAATTTTATGTATTTGCTGATGATTAACGCATGTACAAGCTATTATATAAATATGTAGAGAAATGAATCTTTTGTATAACTACCTAGCCAACTGTACATTTCTTATTAGCTGCATTATAAATAACTAAAAGATAAGTCAAAGATTAATTTAATTTATATATACAGAAATTAAAATGTGTAGATTATATTCCCTTCTACTTCCTTCTAATAGGTCCAAAGAATGTTGTTGCAATTTGGGCTCAAAGTTGTAGACCAAATTGAGAAGAGAAGTCAGAACCCAAACATCTGATCATCCGACAGATTCATTTCTTCGTAGAAATTGCACGGGGCGCCCTATTTGGTCGCCCCCATTTAACTTATACCCATATTTTTAAAATTATTTAACCTATACCCCAATTTTTACAACTTCAGGCGCTGCCTTCCTGATACTTGTGCAAAATTTCAGCTTATTTAGTGCTGAAGTTTTTACAAATTAACTAAACAACTTCAGCATCTTATGCTGAAATTTTTGAAAAAGCTTTATGACAAAACTAATTAATCCAGGACAAAACTTCAGCTTATTTAGTGCTGAAGTTTTTAGAAATGAACTAAATAACTTCAGCATCTTCTGCTGAAGTTTTTGAAAAAGCTTTATGACAAAACTAATTAATCCAGGACAAAACTTCAGCTTATTTAGTGCTGAAGTTTTTAGAAATGAACTAAATAACTCAGCATCTTCTGCTGAAGTTTTTGAAAAAGCTTTTTGACAAAACTAATTAATCCAGGACAAAACTTCAGCTTATTTAGTGCTGAAATTTTTAGAAATGAACTAAATAACTTCAGCATCTTCTGCTGAAGTTTTTGAAAAAGCTTTTTGACAAAACTAATTAATTCAGGACAAAACTTCAGCTTATTTAGTGCTGAAATTTTTAGAAATGAACTAAATAACTTCAGCATCTTCTGCTGAAGTTTTTGAAAAAGCTTTATGACAAAACTAATTAATCCAGGACAAAACTTCAGCTTATTTAGTGCTGAAGTTTTTAGAAATGAACTAAATAACTTCAGCATCTTCTGCTGAAGTTTTTGAAAAAGCTTTATGACAAAACTAATTAATCCAGAATAAAACTTCAGCTTATTTAGTGCTGAAGTTTTTACAAATGAACTAAATAACTTCAGCATCTTCTGCTGAAATTCTTGAAAAAGCTTTATGACAAAACTAATTAATCCAGGACAAAATTTCAGCTTATTTAGTGCTGAAGTTTTTACAAATGAACTAAATAATTTCAGCACTTCTGCTGAAGTTCTTGAAAAAGCCTAGAATGCTGAAGTTTGTCTGGTTGCCTTGTTACTTCAGACTCGTATGCCTGAAATTTATGCGAAAAGTAAATACACTTGCAATTTTTTTTTTTTTGCAAAACGGATATAAGTTAAAACGTAACCCAAAAAGCGGGTATAGATGCAAAAACCCCATTTCTTCGTAGCCGTCATCATATTATCACATTCAATTGTATCTCTTCCGTTCATTGACATTAAAACCTAATTTATTTCTTTCTTTCAGACACAAACCTTCAAACTCAACCTAAATACGAGAACTATCCAAAATCATCGTCAATGAACATTTGTTTTTCCATCGATACTCCTTCAATTCTACTAGTATCAACTCCAAAATTTGTATCATCACCAACAACTTCTATCTTACTTAGTATACATCTCCTCCTTCAAATTTTGTATTTTTTTCTTTTGTTTATGATGATTAACAATAAATTGAAACATAGTGCATAAGCACTCGTCAATATAGTTAGAAGTCAGAACGAGACAATATGACATACTACAATTATTTAATCGTTGTTTTTTATAAAGTATATATATACCAAAAAAAAATTAGGAAAAATATATATTTTTAGCTTCTCCAATTTTTTTTGGTAATATATATATATACTTTTTGGCTAGTAAATATAATTAATTTCAGCTGATCGATTAATTTTATATTTACCCAAAATTTAGCAGAATATAAATACTCCTTCGGACAAACATTTTTGTTAATTTTCATTTGGTATTCGATATTTGCTTTATGGCCTAATTTGAATATGCTTAGAAAAATCCCCCTCTGAAGATAAAATGCCACCTACTAAAGGTAGCAAAATTTTTAGTTATCTATAGATGGAAACAATAAAATCTAAAGTTCTTGGAAGGAAAAAGTAATGTTTTGTTTTAAATTTGTCAAGTGGGGTACCCCTAGTTGAACGGAGATAGGATAAGAATGGGGTTCCGAGTTTTATTTTAATTAATTTATTATTTATTATACTTCAAGGTATCAAGTAGTAAACGTAAAGATAGTATTCGGCTGTTTTTATTTTACTAATTTTATTAATTAATGCCTTCATTGGAAGTTTTTAAAAAGAAAAAAATCATAGAAGGGTCTCTCTCTCTGTGCTCTCTTTCTTAAAGGGTTTCTGTCATCTCTCTCCTCTCCCCTCTTCTCTCTCTCTCTCCCTTTCTCTCTCCTGAAGGAAAAAAAAACCTAAGAACTGTTTACCAACAAGTAAGTTTCTCTCTCTCCTCTCTCCATCTCTCTCTATTTCTCTTTCTCTCTCTCCCTTTCTTTAAAAATCTGAACTTTTCTCTCTGTCTCTCTCTTTCCTCATTTGATTTTTAAAAAAAATAGAAATACTGTCTTTTTGCATGCCATTTTCATTCTGATAGTTTATTTTGAGCTTTCTGTTTATAATTTTTGGATCTGGTTTTTGTGCCTCTATTTTCTTATCAGATCTATGTTGAAAACCACAAATATTCAATTTTTATTTATGGGTTTGCTAGTGGATTCTATGTTGAGTAATTTTGAGTACCCATTTTCTTTTCTTTTCTTCCCTTCAAATATTCGTGTTGGAAACCATAAAGATTTAATTTTTATTTTGGATTTATATTGATGAATTTTCGATACCCAATTTTGGTATTTTCCAAATATTTGTGACCGAAAAGATTCTTTTTTTATTTGTGGGTTTTTATTTCTAGTGGATTTGATTCTATGTTGATGATTTTTGAGTACCCATTTTTGAGTTTATCGAATCTTGTATTTAATTGTTTGATAGTTGATTTGGAGATCCCCAAAGATACTAACTTTATTTGTGGGTTTTCATTTCTAGTGATCGCAATGTTGAATTTGATGAGTTTTGAGTGCCTAATTTGTTTTGGGTTCAAATATTTGAGTTGGGGTTATCAAGATCTGTTAAATTTTCCAATTAGTAATTTCATTGCTGTTGAAATGTTGATGAAATCTATGTTGCCCGGACTCTTTAAAATGCTGCCGTGCCCGTGTCGGATCCTCCAAAAATGCACTACTTCTGGAGGATCCGACACACACCCCGCAATATTTTCGGAGAGTCTGAGCAAAATAGGATGAAATTGTATCTGAATTGGAATGTTGACCATGGGTATGGCTAGATTTCCCATTTGCTACTGGCATTGACCGGTTTACTTTAGGTTTGAGTTTCTGGATCTGCTCATATTGTGTTTTTGGCTTTGTATGCTATTTCCTGTTTTATTTCAATCTTGATGGTTCTCTTATATTTGATATGTTGCTGTTGTGTGTATTTCAAGTATATGGAGATTAGAAGGTTAATGCACTTCTGTTTGGAATTTCTAATTGTGGAAACAAAATTAATGTTAAGTGGTGTTTTTTGCATTCATCTGTAGTTTATTGATGGATGACGACGGTTTGAACATGAGGAACTGGGGTTATTATGAACCTTCCCTTAAAGGGCATCTAGGTCTTCAGCTGATGTCCTCGGTGGTTGATCGAGATACAAAACCTTTCCTAACTAGGCGTGAGAATCCAATTATGCTTGGCGCTAACGGGATGTACCATTCTCGGGATTCCATCGTTCCAGAAGCACCTTTATCTCACATAGATTATGTAAGGGACAGTTGGATAAATCACAGAGACAAATTTCTTCATATGTTTCCGGGGAACCCTTACACTACTGTTCTCCCTGAAAATTCTGCGAGTCATTCCATGCAAATGGTACAGCAACCTGACATAACTGAGGATGTGAGGGTGAATGCAGAGGAACCAAGTGTCAAGAACGAAAGTGGTCCTTCAAAGAGGAAGACAGGTGGTGCCACTCCTAAAGCTCCTAAAGCGAAGAAGTTAAAGAAAGGCTCATCCGTACCTAAGGAAAATGGGAACCCCCGTGTTCAACGAGCAAAACCAGCAAAGAAGAGCATGGACATTGTAATAAATGGAATTGACATGGATATTTCTGGCATTCCTATACCAGTTTGTTCGTGCACTGGTGCTCCTCAGCAATGTTATCGATGGGGATGTGGGGGCTGGCAGTCAGCTTGTTGCACCACTAGTATATCAATGTATCCGCTGCCAATGAGTACTAAAAGACGCGGAGCAAGGATTGCTGGAAGAAAGATGAGCCAGGGTGCATTCAAGAAGGTTTTAGAGAAACTTGCCGCAGAAGGATATAGTTTTGCTAATCCAATTGATCTGAGGACTCACTGGGCTAAACATGGTACCAACAAGTTTGTGACAATCAGGTAGAATTACATAAAGGGTACCACCACAGACCGCCAATGCATCTTGTTTGTTTACTTGTATATCCCTGGGCCGTTTGCAGAGGTTTACTTGGTACCTTTTTGTATCCGTGACAACACATGTTTAGACTTTGATATTTAAATTCCCAGCAACAGTTGTTTAATCTTTCATTTTGTTGTTTTGGTGGCTCGCACTCTGTTCTGGCCACCAACAGTAGGATGTTGAAAATTTCTTTTCTTGATCGGATGTTTTTTAAGATGAGTACGTTCAATCCATTTATTTTTACTCCTGTCAGTTATCTTTTTCGAATACCTACTTATCCAAAAAGGAAAAAAGATTCTCTTTTGAAGATGTTTCACTCTGTTTGATTTTCTTTCCTTTGTTCCTTTAATCTTATAATAGTTTTCTGTCATGAGTGATGCTTTTATTCAGATGAATTTCTTCTATTGCTTTTGCAACATTCTGCTGGATATCTTCTATAGATGACTTGCCTTAGCTTTAGATGACTCGTCTTAGCTTGATGGTTCATTTGGTATCACCACAGTAAGGACCTTCTACCGAGACTTTACATTACCTAACTCTTGTTTCTAACAACATACAGCAACCTGGCTTGTTGCCGGTAACTGTTGTGAGTACAAGCAACTTAAGATTGGCATGTGTATTTATTTTGTGTAGATGTCGGTGGCTGGTAACTGTTGTGAATTCAAGCTCAGGCCCAATCTTTTTAGGAAAAAAAATGTGATTGGGGAAGACTTCTCAATCATCATAAATGTGCAAGTATGATTCACCCTCTTTGGAAGATATTTATATACTTGTCTCTGCCTGTAAGCTTGATTATTTTCTACAACTTGAATTTCATCCACCTTGCATTGGCTTTCTTGTTTTCATGTGATATCTTCATTATGGAATGGTTCTAGATATTTGAATACTATCTATTAAAATAGTGATCATTGGTCTTGGAGCTGTTTTGTGCTTGTAACAATCCTCTATTTTTGTGTGGTTGTACCTTGTGCGGGAAGGGGTTGTCGGTTGGACAGAGTTGCATGAGACGAGGAGTTGTTTGAATCAAAATATTTTGAAGGATTACTTTGGAGAAATTCAATGAAGGGAAGCCTTGGAGCAACGAGAAAGATGTCTCCATGTGACCTATAGAATCATGGAAGCACTGATGCTTGTGGCGACGTCCAATCCTACACCTCCAAAGGAAGCGTAGCACGGTCATTAGGAGTAGGTGTGTGTTAAAGTCGGGGTCGAATCCTACCGGGAGTAGGTGTGTGTTAAAGCAAATGAATAAGCGATCTATAGGCTTAATTTGTATCTAGAATGCTGTTCCCCAATCCTCTAGAGATGTCATGGATTATGTTTTTCCCCCGTGGTTTGTGGTTTGTGGTTCATGGTTGGGGGATTGGACGGTGGTGATTGCTGATTTGTAGCGTAGATTGTTTGGCTCTAATGTTGCTCTTTCTTTGCATGCTGACTGATTTATGCTTGATTACCTTTTGCAACTCAACTTTCATGTATCGCTTTATGTTTTCTTGTTTTCATGTGCATTTTCTATTATGGTATGCTTCATGATGTCTGAAACAAACCTAGCAATAAGGTATTATGCATGGAATCACGGTTTTTATGTTCAAGATTTCATTTCATGATGTTATTCAGTATAATGATTTGAACGCATGCTGGTAAGTACGAGTGGCAAATTGCGGGTCGGATGTGGTTCGGGTCGAAAACGGATAATAAAAAAATGGATAAATTATCCGACTCGACCCATATTTAATACGGATAAAAACGGGTTAACCGACGGATAATATGGATAACCATATTATTCATGACTTCTTGCATTTTCTAAATGAATAATATGGTTCTTATCCATATTTGACCCGTTTTTAAAAAGTTCATTATCCAACTCATTTTTCAGTGGATAATATGAGTGGTTAACTGTTTTCTTTGAACCATTTTGCCACCACTGCTATTAAGACATTGCAAAGATGAATACAATTGAGTGTAAAAGTATTCCCTTAAAAATTGTGTAATGTAGCACAATATTCTGATGTTCCAAATTATCTTCTTATGAAACTGCTGTTGCCTTGCTTGGAAACAATTTTTCTGTTTTCTCTATATGCAAGTGAAGACTGTGAGTCATTCTCATTTTATAGTAAATCTTTGAACAGAACATTTTTGTAGTTCGAAAAAATTTCCAGCCATTGTGTGGAGATAAGATTCAAGATGTGCAATGCTAGCATGCCAATTTAGAGTTCTTGGCACTGTCCTATTTATTGCTCTTTCAGCTCATATATATCAGTTAATAAAGGTTTAGCATTATGGAAGAGGTTGCTGGTCAGGGGCGGCCCGACGAGTTTTGTGGCCTAAAGCCAAATTTTATGAGGAGCCTAATTTTTTTTAAAAAGAATTATTTATTTATTTGAAGTCTATTTTTTTAGCGTTCTTAGATATAAAGTTATTAATAATTTTCTTATAATCAATAACTCCTAATAAGTCCTTTTTAATTGATAATATAGTTAATCCATTTAACCTTTATTGAGACATTGTTGATCTTAGGTGAGATTCTATCAATTTTAATTTTAGAAATTTCTTTTCGCTAAAGTGACGGAAACAAGAGTTAACATTATTCCATAAGTAATATAAGCATTGGAAAAAGAATCAATTTTTTTTATGGGATTGAGTGTATCAATTAAACTGTAGGGTAAGGCTGCGTACAATAGACCCTTGCGGTCCGGCCCTTCCCCAGGCCCCGCGCATAGCAGGAGCTTAGTGCACTGGATGCCATTTTTTTGTATCAATTAAACTGTTATCTTCTAATTATACTATTTTTCTTAATATTTTTAATTCCGAAAATAATTCTCATCCATCAATATCGAATTGATTATTATGCTTTAAGGAACATTCAAGATTAAGGCAATATTTTTTCAAATTTCTATCATCTAGGGATCTTAATTTTTACCGCTATAGAAAACCAAAAATATTTTCATATGCTTCGAATTGTTCAAATTTATTTTGAAGTGAAAAAATAGCCTTGTCTACTATGTATAAAGTAATCAACTCCAAAAGACTCTTCGAAAGATTTTGAGATTTTATTATCAACATTCTCATCAAACTGTTACTTCCTATATATCATATGTTTCTTACGAAATTCGGGTTCGATATTCATTTCAAGTGCAATTTTCTTGTCAGAAATCATAGTAGTTGCAAATCCTTCTTCTCTATACTTGTTAAAGAAAGAAATCAAACATTTTCACTTCACACAACCTTTTTTTAAACTTATACCTAGCCTATTAGGTGTAACAAAAAGTGAGCCTCCCACAAATATGGGGTCTAAAGCAGTTGCTTTACTTGCTTTATGGAAGAGCCGCCCCTATTGCTGGCAAGCCCGAGGAATGGAGTATTTTCCGGTAGAGAGCACTTTACCTCTCTTAGACTTACCCAGTGCGAATCTGAATTAATTGAACTTAGTGGGCTAGCTTGGGATACCAAATGGATACACTGAAATTTGAAAGGAAAAAAAAATAAAGATAAGACTATTGGTGACAATTGTCTAGTAAGAGCTTATTCCAACCCGTGGTTTAAACCAAGCTTGTAAATACAAAACATGTGTCTTTTCGATAGCTTAACCATGATTAAGTGATATGTTTTCTCAATTTCAATTTAACGTTTTAAGTTAAATTGTTTGGTTTGGTGTAAATATGATGTTCTTCCTGGTGTTTACACAACCCGATGAAGGTAAGACGGAGTATATTTTTATACAATTTTTTCACTTAACCGATGATTAAATGACATTTTTTTCTCAATTTGATTTTAAATGCTCTAGTTAAATTACTTGATTTCGTATAAATATCATGTATAATTAGAAGGGGAAACTGAAGATATTTTTAGTTCCTTGAGCAGTTCTTTTTCCAACATTTTCATAAGCATAGGGACGGTGGACGAGGAAGTGGGACAACTAGAATTAAACCCGCACTTATTGGTGAGAGACTCTTACCAATAATTTTATAGTTAAACAAAATTTAGCTAGTAAAGGGAATTGAATATTATGTACATATAGAGCCGTCAAAACAGATTTGATCTGTGAGGCTAACTCAATCCAGCCCGGTACTTGGGTAGGATTGGGTTGGAATTTTTTTAGCCCATTTAAAACTGAGGCTTATAAGCCCGGCCAAAGTCAGCCATTGGCCTTGAGGCTTGACCGAGGCTAGGCATGGGCCAGCCCGTGGGCCAAAATTAATTTTTAAATTTAAATATTTAACATTTAAAAAAAAACTAAAAAACCTATTAACTATAATCCTCATTCCCTACCCTTAGATTGTTCATTTACCATTCTATATCAACTAGAATTTAGATTTTTTATATGCATGTAATATGACAAGATTAGCTTTTCTTTTGCTTGGTTAACAACGAACTAGGAAAGTTTTAAGTGTCCAATAATTTCTTTTTCAAAATAAACAGTGGCCAATGATCAGTTTAGTTACTTTAATATATTACTAAAAATTAAGTTGCTCTTCGGTATTGAAAAAGGTCAAGTTTTATTGTTTTAATACCTGGAGAAAATTGACAACACTAGCAAATTTCATGAATTTTAAAAAATTTAAGACAATAATGATGAAATCAACAAATGATGTTAAGCTTAAATTAAAAACCTCAATATATAAATGTTGATACCCAATTTTTCCCAAAAATATTTTAAAATTACATATATACTTTCAAAATCATACATTAATAGCAATTGGTATTTTCCATAATTTTCTTATATTTTTATTATTTTACCCAATATTTTATTTCCAATAAATAATTACTAATTGCATCACAAATGATTCAAAAGCATTTCTTGATTTTATTTATTATTTATGGTCCCATTAAGACTAAATTATTTCATAATTAGCCAAATTGGCACATTTTAGCTATAATTGCAGTAATTTTGTAATTATAGCCCAATCATATAATTATGTACCATTTTTTTTTTACCAAAATTTAATAATTTTGTATTTTAATACTAAATAATATTTTAAAACTATTTTCTATGCATGAAATTCATTTTTATGATTATTAGTTATTTTAAAAATTATTTTAATTGGGTATTTGTCAAATAGCCTATTCTATTTTTGATTCTAACCTACTGAAATCAGCCCAAAACACCTAATTATGCTAGCCCAACAGACCCAAGCCTAATTCCTAAATATACCCAACCCAATTCCGTCCAAATCCTGGCCGTTGATCATTTTTTATCAACGGTCCAGGTTAATTCTTACCTTAATTAACCTAAGAGACTACCCTCCAAAACCCTCATTCCCTCACACTTACCCGCCGTCACCCCTTCCCCTTCTCTCTCAAATCTTCTCAACCAAACCCTAGCTCTCAAGCATCGTCACCGGCATAAACTCCACGTTGTGATGTTTCTATGCATTCTTCGGCTAGTCCTGACCTTCTACGCTCCGTGGCTCTTCGATTTTATGAATCCTTGAAAGGGTTTCAAAGGATTCCGACCGGTTCTAGTTTGAATCTGTGTTTACCGGCCTATCTCGGGCCACTTTTCATTTGTAAGTAATGATCTCGCCTTGTTTTTGTTACGAATCTATGGTTTCTAAACCTATGTTCTCATCTCTGCTATGTTTTCTAAAGAAACCCTAGTCTATTATCTTCGATCCTTCCCAGATCTATATAGATCTGAGGAGAATCAAGCATTATTACATGTTTTCTTTGAAAGCTTCTGGTTTTAAATGATTGTTCCGATTTTTCCTAAACTAGGGTTCATCCCAAAATTGTTTTGCAAAGGTCTTTCTGACTTCTAAGAGTTTAGTCGATTCCCTTTCATCTTTGTGACTGATTTGTGCAAAGAAATACTTAAACCTGGTTGATTTTGTGCGATACTCTGATTTTTTCTAAACTCTGCTTCGATTCTGGGTACTTTTTGTGTTAACAGTCATATTACTTTGCTCTATTTTTTGACCTAAGCATGTTTTCTTTGTCAAATCCATTACTCTGTGGTTTTCCCCTGATTAATCTCTATTAGGGTTCGAATCTGTATTTTTATGAGGTTTACTTAGTTTAATTTCTGTTTATAGAAGTTTAGTAGTTCTTTCCGGAAATCGGTGTTATTTTAAAATTTTTGGCTGATTGATTCACTCTTTTAGAGATTTATGTGCGTAATTCTTGATTGTTTCCTTGTTTATGACCTTAATTTGGTCCTTTGCTGATTCTTTACATGGCACAATTGGGGTTTTTTCCTTAATTAGGCCCTTGTATTACCGTTGCTTCAAGGAATCTGTTCTGAACTCCCTTATTTGGTTTGAACTTCTTGCCTTAATTAACCCCTATTATTACCGTTTGGCTAATTTCCCTTAATTAAAAGAGTCTATTCTGAACTCTTTTACGTGATTGAATCATGTGATTGCCCTAATTGATTGATTTCTGATCCCTTTACCTTATTTTGTTGTACTCTTAAACTACTATATCTACACTCTTATCTTTTACCTCTCACACACTCACAATTAGCTCACAATTGACATGAACGCACTAGTTCAAACTCCATCTCTCACACTCAAGGCTTTCTGCTCTCTTTCTGTGTTACTTACTATTATTCTGAGTTAGCCGACTGCAAGCCAATGCTAACTATTGTGCTCTCTTGTCCCTTCACTTTTGTGTTTACTGTCTTCTTTACTGGTATGTTCTTATTTCAATTCAAGTCCCAAACCAATATGCTTCTTTTACTGCTTCAGTTTATCATGTTTTTAATATGTTTCTATCTGTGGTTTTGTTGTTCAACCTGCAACTAATATGTCTACTTTAATGCTTTTTCAGCATGCTTCTGAATATGTCAAAACCTCTTAGGATCAGTCTGCTTATGAACCCTCTTTGTAGTATACCTCAATGTGACTCTACCTTACTTATATTTTCCCTGATTTCTATCATGAACCTTTTTGTGCAAATCTGTTAGCTATCCTAAGTTTTCTGATCCTGTGTTGGTTCTGAGATTCATGATATGTTGATTCCCTAAACCCCTCTAAGAATTTCCATGCTCCTGTAACTATGTGTGCACTACACGTGCTCTATGTGTCCCCAATCCCCATCACCCATGTGTGTAGGTTTGTTATTCCTGTTTTGGTTCTGTGTTCTTTAAGTATTGCTGAGTTTGGTTTTGGATCTATGTTTGATCTGCTGATGTTTAATTATATAACTCTCTCTTTTCAAAAGTTATTTTACTGAATGACTCCCTCTTTTATTTCACAAAACTGTTTCAAGCAAGAGATCGCTAAACAACACTCACTTTAATAACCGCTAAGGGGTGGGAAAGGGTAGATATGGATATGATAGCCGGTGTGCTAATGCAACGTGTAGCCCCTCTTCTGAGGAGTGATTACCAAACATTGCACCGATGTGATCCTAGAGGATGAACAACCTAGGAACCCCTATCCCTTATATATGTGTGTTTAGATCATAACTCTTTCAAAACCTTATATGTGTGCTTAGACCCTTAATTTTTTTAAAACTTTAGCACATATGTGTTCTTAGACTGCGAATCTTCTAAGAAATCTTTATTTGTTTACCTATGTGCTTTTATTGCTTATGTGCTACCTGTTTTAAAATTCAAAAAGCTTGTTTGGTCGGGAACCACAGTTGTGGACTTCTAGGGGTGCATAACACCTTCCCCTTGAAGTAATTTCAAGCCCTTACCCAATCTCTGGTTATTCAAATCTGTGTTATAATGACCCTTAGTAGGTGCCCTAACGCACCTTAATTCGTTAGGTGGTGAATCTTCAATTCCTTACCCCTTTCCCAAAAGGAAACGAGTTGTCCCAATAATGTCAAAAACCCTTACCGGTCCGAAAGGAGAGGAAAAAAGTGGGCGCGACAACATGGCGACTCCGCTGGGGATATTCAGGCTTTTACCATTTTCAAACTGCTTTGTGAACTTGTCTTTACTTTGTTAATACTTGCGACCTTTCCCTTTCCCCCTTTATGTGCAATTAATTGTTTATCTCTTTCAAGTACTTGTTCTTTTCAAAATCAAAACTAACATGTTTCTTGTTTGTTTTCCTTTGTAACTGCTTTTCAAGTCATAATTGTTGTATTTACCGTTTTCATAACGTGCAAATACATGACAACCTGCTTTTATTGCTCATTTATTGTTGCATAATCATGATCAACATCATATTTCACTCGTGCCTATACAAATCCTATAGCAACACTTGATGAGTTGTTGCGCTCTTCCATTTTATATCACCCCTAAATTCAGAAAGGCTTATTTGCAGTAAAACTAGTCGATCAGCGGTGCAGTCGATGGTTCCGTGCCTTTCCCCCTAAAGTTGTCCGCTTGAGGGTACCAGTCTAAAACCCCGTAGAAACCTTACTCTGTTATATTTTACATGCATCATGGTCAAACCTAGCCGGGTTAATGTGTCGTCCGCACAAGAACACTTTAAGAGAGCCTTATCCAAAAGTCCACCGGGTTTTTCATAATCCCAACGGACGCAATCACGTTTTGTGCATTTATTTGGAGAAATAAATGCATGTATGCTAATCATAAGTATATAAATAGTCGAGTCTGGTGGGGATAAGGGTCTAACCTTATATATTTTTGCAGAAAATGAGGCACGAAGTCCCCAAGTTCAGCATGGTCCAAAGAATACCACCATTGTTGCTGGATTGGTGGGAAGACCTTTCGCCAAGTGACAAAGACCATGTGAAGAGGGTCCTCGGAAACTTGCCCTCTTTACTGGATATCCAACCAAACAACATGTTGATCGAAGCAGCCACTATGTTCTGGGACAGAGAAAGGTCTGTGTTCCATTTCGGCAACATAGAAATGACCCCCCTCTTGGAGGAGATAGGGGTTTCACGTGATTACCTTGGGACAGTCCAGGTTTGTTGGTGCCAGAAAATCGTGCCACTAGGGGATTCCTGAAAATGATGGGTTTGAAAAAGAACGAAGATTTAGAGTGTGTGACAGAGTCCTACGTACCTTTTGACTATCTCTATGAACGATACGGCCATAGAAAATTCTGTTGTATCTTCCACGACGAATTCTCTATTACTTCTTCCTTGGGTCATATTCACCGCAGGGGACTTGCCTTCCTTATCTTTCAATCTGGACTTGCATGTGTTCCGCATATGACTATTTCGAGTGATTGCTGCTATCTGGCTTGAGTTAGACAAGCAGAGAAGGATCTTATGCCACCGGTGACCGGCCTGTCTATCTAGTATCTAGTACTAGGACTAGTAGAGTAGAGGCACTACTGGGCGGGGCTTCCTCGATCACAGCTTCTCGCTTAGCTAACTGCCAGACAAGGATGCAAATCATTTTTGTGTTCGTCATTTGCTTCCTGGGTGTGATAGTGTTTCCAAGCAAAGGAGATAGGATTCACACTAGACTAGCTATGGTAGCCAAAACCTTAATGGAGTGGATCGAAGGGAAAACATATACCATTATCCCTATGATCATAGCAGACATATACCGAGCCCTGGACCACTTCCAGAAGGGGTTCAAACACTGAGGGTTGCAATCTGCTACTACATGTTTGGTTATTGGAGCATCTCCAAAGGGGTCAATATTGTCAAGAATTTCCACGAAGGGCGTGGAAAGACCATATAGATTTCCATCACCCTAAGAGAATGACCTACATCCTAGACCGGTTTGCTCAACCGGAGGATGCTACAGAACGGGCGCAGTTTTTTGACAATTTGAGCGAGGACCAAGTTCAATGGATGTCCGAATGGTTCCCTACTAGTGAGTTCATCATCAGATCGAGGGACGTTTCGCACCTGGTGTTGATCTATTTAAGGGGAATATACCCTTATGCTCCCATCGGGGTTATTAGACAGGCAGGTAGGAAGCAAGTTATACCGCAAGTCTCTAAAATGAGCCATTTACAAGGCAGATTTTCAGGACGGCGATATCCCGTACAAATGTGAGGCTCAGCATATGTGTCATCTAAAGGTTATTGTAGAAAAGGACACCATCGAGCCCGACAGATACCATGCAGGTCATGTACGCCTTTACCTATCATGGTTGAAAGACAGCATAGCAGGGATAGTTGAGCCGAGAATCGGCAGAAACAGGGTCATAGACGAAGCGGCTGAGGCTTAAGTGAAATACAATAAACTGCGCAAAAGGATTCGTGAGACGAGGCCGAGCATCTGGAGCAACACAAGACTAATATGTAATTGATAAATGAGTGGAAGTAAAGGGTTGTCAAATCTAATGAAAGGCAGGAGTATTTGGAGCAGGGTCTAATGGAGCTAGAGGCGAAGACGAGGAATAGGGTCGTCGACTGCCAGAATGTTGAGGGAAAAGAAGGAGGGCACCTAGCGAGGGTATACCTGTTGTTGGGCATGCACGACCTGGGGAACCTGATTGACAGAGACAATAAGATCGAGCTTGGGGAAGGTCCTTCTGGGACCAAGTAGTCTAGGTTTCCTTTTTATTGCTTTTTTCAAATGTAAAAAGGCCAAGTGACATTAGTGACTTTATTTCCTGCTTATTATTTTAGAGTCATTTTGGATTCGTTTATTTTACATTAATGAAATGAGGCATTTTGGCATCTAAGTTCTCCAAATTAACTTGTCGCTAGGCCTACCTCGGGCACAAAGAGGCTCCCAAGATAGGACACGATTTTATTCCTGCACTATGTGTTTAAATACTGCAATATTTTTTCATGATCCTCACTGACTTGGCTACCTTTTGTTTTTGATTTTATTTTATTTCTTTTGATTATTCTCCTCCCCAAATGTTGGTTTGTGCATTTTGGCATCATCATCATATCACACAAGATCCAGGGGCCCTCCACCTCTTACTCTTCCTAGTCCACTTAAAGGCAAAGGAAAAATGGAAGATTTGGGCAACATAAGACAAGAAAACACAACGCCAGTGGAACGAACAGAAGCTCTTGACAATCAAGGTACTCAAGTTCAGAATGATGCTATGTCACAATTCGAGCAAAGGTTGTTAAAACTCCAAGGAGAGCTTGAGCATGTCCGAAATTTGGTAAATTTATCCTTCTCACTGAGTGTCCCAGATGTCATTCAAAATCACATACCTCCTCAGAACACCCCAAACAAACAGAACCCTCCCACAACTCATCATCATACAACTCCACCAAAAAATCAAATTATCCCACCACAGCACCAGCACAACACTTTCCACGCTCCAAGAAATACCCCGCTGATTATCCCTGAACCACAAGACTCCACAAGTGACCACCTCTATGCTCAAACACCAGGTCATCAGAATAACCCCATATACGTGGAGACTCTACCTCACTCCACCCAACACATTGCTTACACACCTGAATCCAGTGAGAAGGATATGCTCATTAAGAATTTGGTTGCGGAACTCAAGAAGTCGACTAGTCGTGTTCAGGGCGTTGAAAGAAGCAAGAGAGTCGAAGGGTTGAACTACGAAGATCTCTGCATACAACCCGATGTTGAACTACCGGAGGGTTACAAACCTCCTAAGTTCAAATTGTTCGATGGTACAGGTGATCCCAGGGTTCATTTGAGGACCTATTGTGATAAATTGGTTGGAGTAGGAAGAGACGAGAAGATTCGCATGAAATTTTTCATGAGGAGCCTCAAAGGAGATGCTCTATCTTGGTACATCAGCCAAAACCCTAAGAAGTGGTCCAACTGGGTAAGTATGGCATCAGACTTATGGACCGATTCAGGTTCAATATGGAGAACGCACCAGACGTGTTCTACATCCAGAACCTTAAAAAGAAGCCCACCATAAATTTTCCCGAGTATGCCGCTTGCTGGAGATCTAAAGCAGCCAAGGTAAGGCTTGCCCTAGAGGAAGAACAAATGAACAAATTCTTCGTCCGGGCACAATACCCGCAGTATTATGAGAGGCTAATGGTGATTGAAAACCACAAATTCTCTGACATCATCAAGTTGGGTGAGAAAATTGAAGAAGCTATCAAGAGTGGAATGCTCACTAACTTTGAGGCACTACATGCCACCAACAAAACCTTACAGTCTGGTGGTATATCCAAGAAGAAAGATGCAGGAACGGTAATGGTTGCACAGGGACCCAAATCCCCGTTGGTATACCGAACTTCCCCACTCACCTATCAAGCACCCTCCACCAACCTATCAGTCAGCATCTCCACCGTCTACATATCAGCCTACTTCTCCCAGATATTCCCAACCAGCTCCTGTTTATCATACCTACAACTCTCAGCCATCTCACTTCCAATCACCCCTTGCTCGCCAAAATTTCCCGAGACCTCGACCCAACTTTGATCGCAGACCTCCTAAACAATACACGGCCATTGCTGAACCTATAGACCAGTTGTATGAAAGATTAAAAGCTACTGGTTATATCACTCTTATCCCTGCTATAACTCCTGAAAATCCATCCCAATGGGTCAATCCAAACAAGACCTGTTCATACCATTATGGCATGAAGGGGCATAAAATTGATGAATGTCGCTCACTGAAAGATAAGATCCAGTCTATGATTGATAACAAGGTCATCCAGGCAAAAGAAGTTGCTCCCAATATTCGCAACAATCCGCTTCCAGACCATAGGGGTGTCAACATGATAGAGATAGAAGAAGATTGAGACCCAGAGGAGTCTTGATCGGGTTATTTATAGAAAAGGTGATGACCCAAAGAAGCCAGCAGTCACTCTTAATCCCATCATAGTCCAGATTCAATCATCCGGAGACGTCGAGGTAACTGTGTCACTCCTATTCAAATTTGAAACGGCACCACTTGCAAACATACATTTGTCGTTCGAGGTGGAAGTTATGTCACCTGCTAAGGCACCCATCCCATTTGAAGTGAAAGTAGCTGCACCAATCACAGTGACAGTGTCAACCACGCCACCTTTCAATGATAAGGTTGTACCTTGGGATTACACGGCTGAAGCAAGAAGGAAAGGTAAAGTCAAGATAAGAGAAGCTGGCGCTGCGCAGGGGATGACAAGGACCGGCAGGGTCTATACACCTGAACACTTGGTAGAGTCTAGCAAGAATGCTTCCAACAGGACACCCTTCATTGAGACAGGACCAGATGATCTTTGGAGGAAGGTGCAGGCTAGGGAATACTCAGTCATCGATCAGCTGAACAAAACTCAGCCCAGATATCCATTTTGTCATTGCTGCAAAATTCAGAGACACACAGGAATGCTTTGATGAAAGTGCTGAACGAAGCATATGTTCCAAATAACATAACTAGTGGAGAAATGGCCAATATGGTAGTTCAAGTACAGGAGAGTCACAAGATCACTTTCCACGAGGACGAGCTGCCGTCTGAAGGGCTAAGTCATATCAAAGCACTGCACATCATTGTGCAATGTGAGGACTACTTCATCACCAGGATTCTGATCGACGGGGGATCCAACCTCAACATCTATCTATTGACAACACTCAAGAAATTGGTCAAGAGGTTGTACGAGATCAAAGAAGGAACTTTGAATGTAAAGGCTTTCGACGGTTCTCAGAGGTCTACCATTGGTGAAATCAGTCTTTGCCTGCAGATGGGACCTACATGGTTCGAGATTAAATTTCAGGTGATAGACATATCAGCATCCCACAACATGTTGTTAGGACGTCCGTGGATACATGCCACTGGAGTTGTGGCATCCACATTGCATCAATCAGTAAAATTTGAATGGAACCACCAGGAGGTGATCATCCATGGAGATGGAAGCAACCCTATCTATAGTCGCCATACCATCCCGGTGATTGAAGGTAGGAGAAGGCTGGGTGAACCTACCACGGAGCAATGCAGTAGACAAAGACAAATGGTGGGACAGTAAGATCGAGAGCATACTGAACTAAAGTGGATACGAGCCTGGCAAAGGACTCGGAAAGAATCTTCAGGGGATTTCCAAACCAATACAACTGAAGCATCACGGCACCACTTTTGGGCTGGGATACAAATACACTTGGCAGGAGTATGAAGACTGGTCGCCACCATGGCGCAGTCCCTGCTATCCATGGGAACAGCCTATACCACATTTGGAGCAGACTTTCCAGCAAGCTGATATCATATGGGGGTTAGAAGAAGAAGAAACTCTAGCAGCTTTGAAGAATCTATTCCTGGAAGATGAAGACATGGACTGTTGTGTTATTGTTGAGGAGGAGGACGAGGAAGGCCCTATCGTCCAAGCTGTGAGCAAGGGATCATTCCTCAAGAATTGGACCGTCAGACCATCCAGGGCTCGACAAGTCCCGGGGTAGCAAGGCTGAATAGCGTTATTTATTTCATTTTTGCTAATGATTTCCTTTTCGTATTTTTTGCTTTCCAATAAAATCTCGATGTTCCAAAATTCTTTGTTTAAATTATCAAAATCATTTTTACATTTCAATGAATCTGTATTTATCTATTATCATTTCTCTCATTATTTTAGCTATACAACATTATTATTTCCTGTCTTGATGAACCAATGACTGTGACATTCAATGAGACAACGCAACAAAAGGACAGTGATTCAGAAGAAGAGGACTCCATACCCGATGAAATTATCAGAGAAGTTGAGGATTTTGAAAACAAGCCTAAGTCCAATCTGGATGAGACCGAGGTAATCAACTTGGGAGATTCAGAGACTTTCAAAGAAACCCGCATCAGCATCCATTTGTCGCCGTCAGAGAAAGTGAAATACACACAATTCTTGAAAGAATATAAAGACATATTTGCATGGTCTTACGATGACATGACTGGTCTAAGTACGTCCATTGTGGCTCACAAGCTGCCGACCAATCCAATGTTCCTGCCGGTAAAGCAGAAGCTCAGAAAGTTCAAGCCTGATATGAGTCTGAAAATCAAAGAAGAAGTTACCAAGCAAATCAACGCCAAGGTTCTCAGGGTAGTTGAATATCCGACATGGTTAGCCAATATCGTGCTAGTGCCCAAGAAAGATGGAAAAGTCAGGGTTTGTGTCGACTACCGGGATCTCAACCGGGCCAGTCCAAATGATGATTTTTCCCTTCCAAACATACACATCCTGATTGAAAATTGCGCCAATCATGAGCTTCAGTCGTTCGTGGATTGCTTTGCTGGTTACAATCATATTTGGATGGACGAGGAAGACACTGAGAAAACAACTTTCATTACGCCGTGGGGAGTCTACTGTTATAAGATGATGTCATTCGGCTTAAAGAATGTTGGGGCCACCTTTATGAGAGCTATGACCACTATCTTCCATGACATGATACACAAAGAATTCGAGGTGTATGTGGATGACATCATCATCAAGTCCAAAAGAGCCACCGACCATACAGCAGATTTGAGAAAGTTCTTCAATAGGCTGCGAAAGTATAACTTGAAACTAAACCCTGCGAAGTGTGCGTTCGGGGTTCCTGCTGGTAAATTGCTTGGGTTCATCGTCAGCTGCCGAGGGATAGAACTGGATCCATCAAAGGTCAAAGTCATCCAAGAGTTACCACCGCCAAAGAACAAGAAAGATGTGATGAGTTTCCTGGGACGCCTTAACTACATCAGCCGATTCATAGCCCAGCCCACGGTTATATGTGAACCAATCTTTAAGATGCTAAATAAAGATGATGCGACCAAATGGACCGAGGATTGTCAGAAAGCTTTCGACAGAATCAAGGAATACTTGTCAACGCCACCAGTTTTGGTCCCGCCAGACCCAGGTAGACCCTTGCTACTCTACCTTGCGGTATTAGATGAAGCTTCCGGCTGCGTTCTTGGGCAGCATGACGAGACAAGAAGAAAGGAACATGTTATTTATTACCTGAGTAAGAAGTTCACTCCATATGAGGTACGATATTCTCTACTGGAACGTACCTTTTGTGCTCTGACCTGGGTAGCCCAGAAGCTGAGGCATTACTTTTGTGCCTACACAACATATCTCATATCAAAGATGGATCCCTTGAAGTATATCTTTCAGAAGCCCATGCACACTGGCAAGCTGGCCAAATGGCAAATCCTGCTGATGAGTTCGACATTGTCTATGTGACTCAGAAAGCGGTCAAGGTTCAAGCATTGGCAGATCATCTTGCCGAGAATCCTGCGGGAGGAAAATACAAAGCCCTAAAAACGTATTTTCCCGATGAAGAAGTGTCATTCATAGGAGAAGACATTGCAGAATCCTACGACGGTTGGAGAATGTTCTTCGACGGAGCAGCCAATTTCAAAGGAGTCGGCATTGGAGTTGTCCTGATATCAAAAACATGTCAACATTACCCGGTATCTACCAAACTCATATTTTCCTACACCAACAATATGGCAGAATATGAAGCCTGCATCTTAGGGCTCAATATGGCCATTGACATGAATATCCAGGAGTTGTTAGTAATTGGTGACTCAGACCTGCTAATACACCAAGTACAAGGAGAATGGGATACCAAGAATTCCAAGATACTATCATAGTTGCACCATGTGCAGGAATTGAGAAAGAGGTTCGCGAAGACATAATTTCGGCACGTCCCCAGAGTTCAGAACGAGTTTGCCGATGCATTGACCACTCTATCATCCATGATACAAAACCTAGATAAGAACTTCATTGATCCTATTCTAGTGAGATCCATAACCAGCCGGCATATTGTGCCCATGTTGAAGAAGAAGCAGACGGAAGACCATGGTTCCACGACATCAGGGAATACTTGTCAAATGGAGAGTACCCAGAACTTGCAAATCACACTCAGAAACGCACGCTCCAGAGATTGTCCAACAATTTCTTTCTCAGCGGGAGGAAGCCTATACAGGAGAACTCCCGACTTGGCATTAAGATGTGTTGATACAAAGGAAGCTTCCAGGCTACTGGAAGAGATACATGATGGGACCTGCGACCCACATATGAATGGTTTTGTCTTGGCAAAGAAAATACTCAGAGCCGGTTACTTCTGGATGACCATGGAAACGGAATGCATCCAGTATGCCCAAAAATGCTATCGATGTCAGGTTCATGCAAATATGATAAAGGTACTCCCAAACAAGCTTAATACAACAAGATTGCCTTGGCCGTTCGCTGCCTGGGGAATGGGCGTCATTAGACCGATAGAACCTACCGCCTCAAATGGACACAAATCCATTTTAGTAGCTATTGTGTATTTCACCAAGTGGGTTGAAGCAGCGTCCTACAAAGAAGTGACTAAGAAAGTCGTGGCAGACTTTGTCCACGACCGTATTATTTGTCGGTTCGGAGTTTCAGAGTCAATCATCACCGACAAGGCTCCAATCTCAACAGTGATCTGATGAAAGCCATGTGCGAGACCTTCAAAATCAAGCACAAGAATTCCACAGCCTATAGACCACAGATGAATGGAGTTGTGGAAGTCACCAACAAGAACATCAAAAATATATTGAGAAAGATGATAGAAAAACACAGACAGTGGCACAAAAAGTTATTATTTGCCTTACTGGGATACTGCACCACAGTCCGCACATCAACTGGGGCAACTCTTTATTTACTGGTTTATGGTACGGAAGCTGTTATTCCTGCCGAAGTGGAGATCCCTTCCTTAAGAATTATACAAAAAGCCGAGCTCAGCGATGTAGAATGGATAAAAGGTTGGTACGAGCAGTTAGTCCTCATAGATGGGAAAAGGATGAATAAAATATGTCATGGACAACTTTATCAGAGCAGAATGACCAGAGCTTTCAACAAAAGAGTCAAACCAAGACAGTTCACACCAGGGCAACTGGTGTTAAAGAAGATCTTTCCACATCAAGATGAAGCCAAAGGGAAATTCTCTCCCAACTGGCAAGGTCCATACATGGTTCACCGAGTATT